>PISX010015295.1:0-50123 GCA_004024625.1 Mellivora capensis | reverse complement strand
CTGTCCTTTTTTTAAATTTTTCAAATCTTTTATTTTTTGCATTTTGTAGTGTTAGTTTCTCATGAAAAATAAGGTGAATACATGTGACTTTTGAGTGCCATCTTAATCCAAATGTTGTTTAGATTGTATATAGAAAACATATGTGACAATATAATCCTAGCATAGTTATTAAATTGAACCCTACATAATTTATGAAAAATGAATATGCAGTTATCCTAACATTAATTTCATATAGTTTATGTAAGTATATCTTAAATATCATTTAGTCTATAAAATAAAATTACTTAAATCTTTTAGAAGATCTCAAATATGGTGGACTATAAGCTGTAAATACACAATGATGTTTAGTAGTAAACAATAAAAATAAAATATGCATTAATAAGAAGTAAGTTTTTTGTTTGATAGCTATGATTAATTTTGTACCATTAAAATATATATTGTTTTATAAGTTGAATTGTGTCTCCCCCACATTCTTATGTTGAATGACTAACCCCCAGTATCTTAAAATATGACCTTATTTGGAAATAGGATCACTGCAGATGTGATTAGTTAGGATGAGGCTTCTAGGGTGGGCTCTACTTCAGTATGACTGACAACCTTATAAAAACAGGAAACCAGAACACAGACACAAACAGAGAAAATGCCATGAGAAGACTGCAGTTACACCAAGGAGCTACCAGAAGTTAGGAAAGATATCTGAAAAGATCCTTCCTCAGCACCTTCAAAGGGAGCATGTGTCTTCCCACACTTTGATTTCAGACATATGGCCTCCAAACTGTGAGAAGATACATTTCTATCATCCTAAGACACCCAGTTGAGATACTTAGTTAGAGCAGCCCTAGGAAACTAATACATCTTATCTTCATGAAATATTGTCTTTGGGCCTGTTAATTTGTATTTGCTAGGTTTTTGTCTCATTGCTGTTAGGATAAATATAAAAATAATATTGATAAGTGCAAAGCTGTACTTGATCTGGCATCTGCCATCCATTCAGCTTTGTTCTATAATCTTACATGATTTAACTCCTTGCTGTCTGCTCCAGCCACACTGGTTGCTGGCACTACTACTGACCCTACATCTTCTTCTTGTCAGTGACAGCAGCATCTTTCTGTTGAATGGGCCATTCTCTCTCCAATAAGTCTCTTTTCAAATGTTGTTTTTATCTGCTTAGGAAAAATTTCACAGATAACTATTACTTACCTATTTATTTATTGGCTTGTTTCTTGGTCAATATCTGTAAACTTTTGGAAAGCAGATCTGTGTCTGTTTTCACTCATCATTGCATTTCACTGGCAAATGCATATCTTGATACATAAATAGATGAACCACAGAGAAGCACTGCTAATTTTAATAGTTGTAGCTGAGATGGTAAGAGTAGATATAACAAAATTATTTCATTTTGGCTACACAGGCTTTGAACATTCCTTATTTATATGTGAAACTAAACATGCTCTAGCTACAAAGAAGTAACTCCTACCATTCTTCTGACTCTCATTGTTTCAATACATACTCTCTTTAAATCCTAAGAACAGGTTGAGATATGTATAACATCTTCCCTTCTTTTATAATGAAGAAACAGAGCATTATGTTTAAGTTAGTTAACTACCATGATCTCACTGCTAGCTATCCTATTACAATAACATGTCTTGGGCTACAATTTAAGTAAATTTCAAAGGCATTGTAGTCACAGACATCAGGAGAAGTTTCAGGGGTCAATGTTTAAATAATGTTTGGCGATGAAAGACATAAGGTCTCCAAGAAGAGAGTCAAGGGTGGGAGGAGACATAACTGAAAGCAGGAACAGAATGAGTATTCAAAGCTTCCCCTTCCATCATCCCTATCAGTAAACTTCCAGTTTCTCATTTCAGCGATTGTTAGATATAGGGTCATGTTTACATCAACGAATTAACAACTGAAAAGTGCTTTAATCAGTTGCCCACGTTATTCAATTAAACAGAGCATCTCTTAGGAGGATCTGCTAGCCAATTAAAAGATTCTCTACCTAAAATTTTACTTCCTTTGTAATGGAGAGCAAGCACATGCACTTGCCTGCAGAGAGGAGCAGAAGGGGAGAAGGGCAGAGGATGGAGAGGGACAAGCAGACTCTGTCTTGAGCTCCAAGCCAACTTGGGGCTTAGTCTCATGACCCTGAGATCATGATCTGAGCTGAAACCAAGAGTCAACAACTTAACCAACTAAGCCACCCAGACAATCCATTCTTTCAAGTTCCTTTTTGGTCTAGCAATTGTTTGGATGGCAATTTTTCTCACATTTTGTTGTCATGTATGCTTCCTTTGGGGCTTTGATAATACCAGCAGATATATTTCTGGGGTCATGTAAGATCAAAACAGAATGAACATGTGATGTATTTTTGAGAAGATGGATAGAAGGTTATCAGAAATGCCTAATATTTGATCCCTCCAAATATTTAAACTTCAATATCCAGAAACCTGGTATTTGCAAACAGAGAAGCCTAAGGCGATAGAGGATTCAAGCAGTGCTGCAGTTATCCCCCACAGAAGAGCAAAACTCGACCAAGTTTTTAGCAATTTCAGAGTTCTGGCTATCCTGGAAATGCTTCTTGCTATAGCAATGACATCCCCATTAACAGCAGCAACAAGAGATACTAACATTTGTTCTGTGCTTATTATATGTTAGGCCATGTTTAAGATTTTTCATATGTACGAACTGGTTTAATTCAAATCCTATTTCCCTATGTACTTATAGATAGATGATACAGAGCTAAACTGGTCTGATTTCTGCAGCAAATTCCTTAGTGAAATTTAAAACTCTCAAATTTTTTACCTTAGAATTGCTCTAAACCACCAGCAAGAAAGGTTTCCATGAGTTTAGATTCCAAATGATAAGTAGCAAAATTTTATTAATTACATCAACAACACAAATTGTGGGCTACCAGCCTGATCTCCTGCCACTGGGAGATACCTCAGACTGCTGCTCGGGGCTCTGCCTCAACTGACTCGGTAATCCCTCTGGGGCCCTGCTTCTAGACCCCTACTTTTTTGTGTAACTTCAGCCTGTCTCCAAGGAACAGAGCCTGATGCAGTAATAATGCCTACAAATTCTAACCTAAGTAAGAAATCATGTGTTCACACCTAAATAAAGAAATATATAAAGAGGGAGAAAGAGAGTTAAGCATTTAGATTTGAACTACACTTAATGGGCAGGAATGATGGAGTGATCCAGATTTTTAAAAACTGTCATTTACTAATCATGATATTAATCATTGTTTCAGGTAAGATTCAATAACTGATGCTCAGATCCACTGATTAAAAAGTTGATGAGAGACAGGGCATAAAAATTACATATATATAATATATATATAAATTAAAAATGACAAAATTTTTAAATCTAGGTAAAAAGTATAAGGAAATTATTTTACTACTCCTGCATTTGTGCTATTTAAGTGTGTAAAAAGTTATAAAAAAGGGAAACTGCTTAACACTCATGACCTCAATTTTATTTGGTACAAAATGGGATTTACAATTTTGATTAAAAATTTACTAAGTAACATACTACATAACTGAACCATTATAGGGTATAAATTCCTAATTTATAAATCAGTTTTCCCCTTTTCCTTAAAGGTGTCAATATGGTAGAAATATATTTTAATCAAGTCATAAACAACACATCGTTTTATTTCTGTAGTGGATGCTATTACTAACTTCTAACAAAGTTTCTCTGCTTAAAAGTGAAGGTTATCAGAAACACTCTTCTAAGATGACAGAAGATGGAGGTGCTTGGGTGGCTCAGTGGATTAAGCCTCTGCCTTCAGCTCAGATCATGATCTCAGAGTCCTGGGATCAAGCCCTACATCGGGCTCTCTGCTTGGCAGGGAGCCTGCTTCCCCACTCCCCTGCCTGCCTCTCTGCCTACTTGTGATCTTTGTCTGTCAAATAAATAAATAAGATCTTAAAAAATAAAATAAAATAAAATAATAAAATAAATGACAGAGATGTATGCCATGAAAGTAAGAACTAGCTACTGGAAGCTGACAGACATGGCTTCAGATTCCAGCTCAGCCACTCTGAGCTCTGTGAAATTGGAAAAGTTACGTAGGTTCTCTAATTTTTGAAAAATAATTACTAATAATCACTGTATGGAGTTGTCATGGAGCCCAAAGGAGAAAATTCAAGAAAATACTTAGCATAGTGTCTGTACCAAATTAGTTTTTTTTAATACATTCTGGCTATTATAATTCATAAGGATTACACATAATAAATAGATTTAGGTACTATTTCTCTTGAAACCACTACATATGAAACCCTTCCATAGATATGAAATCTTAACCAATTCACCATCTAAAACTGAGTTGGTGATTTATTTTGTTCACACATTAAAGAGAATGACTATATTTCTTTTTAAATACCTTTCTTGTAGAAAAAAAATAAGCAAAACTATATCTAAAGGAAGTTTTTCAAACTGACACTGCAAATGATTTCCACTGCTTTTCATTTCTACTTTCATTAGATATGCTCTGAAAATATTTCACTGCCTGAACAACTACTTGAAAGTTTATGGGTGCATTTTTATATTATTTGAAGGACAGAGATACATTGTTCAATTGAAAATGCCAAATACCGCTAATATTTCTTTTACTTGCCATTCTATAATTTATTAAATACGTATTTTTTAAAATTTTTTAAAGATTGTATTTATTTATTTGAGAGAGAGACAGAGAGAGAGAGCATGAGAGGGGAGAAGGTCAAAGGGTGAAGCAGACTCCCCATGGAGCTGGAGCCTGATGTGGGACTCGATCCCTGGAATCCGGGATCATGACCTGAGCCGAAGGCAGCCGCTTAACCAACTGAGCCACCCAGGTGCCCCTTAAATATGCATTTTAAAACATTTTTATTGCTAACTATTAAACTTTACTCTGGAAGCTCAAGTGCTTTATCTTATTATTGTTTCACTTTTCTAAATAAAGTCAGTATTGGAAGAAGAGCAGAGAAAATCAGTTTTCTTCTGAATTTTTCAGGTTTACGTGATTGGACTGTTTCTCTGCCTTTGGACACAACACACTTTGATGAATACTGACTTCAAGAGTTTTAGAACAAAAATAATTTTTAGTAAAAAATAAAGACATTATTTATTCTGGAATAAATTATTATGTCTGGAATAAAGACATTATTTTAGAAACATCAAAATTATACAAAATGAAGAGAATAATCATAGAGGTTTAATTATGAAGTTAGGAGCTATGAAACTAACAGACTGCCATTGTGCTTAATTTTGTTGACTTAATTCTTTAACCTCTAATTATAGGAAGAGGAAAATACTATTTCAAGCAGTTTAAAAAATGAAGGTACTATCTAAATCTATCACCATTCTTTTGATAATAATTAACATATCTTTTTTTTTTTTTTTTTTTTTTTTTTTTTAAAGATTTATTTATTTGACAGAGATCACAAGTAGGCAGAGAGGCAGGGGGAGAGAGGAGGAAGCAGGCTGTCCGCTGAGCAGAGAGCCCGATGCGGGGCTCGATCCCAGGACGCTGGGATCATGACCTGAACCGAAAGCAGAGGCCTCAACCCATTGAGCCACCCAGGCGCCCCAACATATCTTTTTTGTTTTAATTATTTCACAGTCACTATTAGTGACATGAAATATTTGAAAATATGCAAATCCTGATTTAAATGAAGTTACATGTTATACTAGAAAACTAAGTTTTCTATTTTTTTATGTTATTTATTTATTTGAAAGAGAGAGAGAGAGAGATAAAGCAAGAGAGTGGGGAGGGTCAGAGGGAGAAGCAGACTCCCCGCTGTGCAGAGAGCCCCATGAGGGACTTGACCCAGGGACTCGAGGATCATGACCTGAGCCAAAGGCAGACATCCAATAGACAGACACCAAATAGACTGACCACCCAGGCACCCCTTTTCTTTTCTTTTCTCATCCATCTGTCTCTTTCTTTCTTTCTTTCTCTCTCTCTCTTTTCTTTAATAATATCTATATTCCCTGAATAGAAAAGGAATTATCTTATAGACTCTTCCAAGGATTTCTAATTTTCTCTTGAGTATAGCTTTAACCTCACTGATACGTTGATATCAATATCAAGGTAACTTATAGTAACTCATCAATTCAACAAAATATCACTGGGCCACTTAATAAAGGCTCCATTGTGTGTGACTTAACACCTATTTGCCTATGAAGCATAGTTTGAGTTTGAACAACTGGTGATGGTTTAAAGTCTGCAGTTTTCCACTTCTTTGATTTTTATAGATCTGTATAGCCATCTTTATCCTAGAGAATTAGCCATCGAATTCATTTGGGGCAGCCTGTGCCCTGAGAAATGTATTTTCAGCCCTGAGCATATCAATAATTTAAAATAAAAGGCTGAAGTTGTATTAACAATTAAGCTCTTAAAACGCGCCTTTTAATTAGAAAAAGATGTTAAAATAGGGCAACACTTTAAAGTAGCAAAATGAAACCCATTTGTAACATATTGGCAATTAAACTTATTCCTTTTTTATTATTCCTTAGACACCCTGTGTTGCACTTATAAGGCAATCCTAATTCTTTACTGCTAGTTTTGAATCACAAGTTTAAGCTGACAGTTACTAGGTTTCTTATTCCAGGTCTTTAAGTTCTTATGTGCTGCCTTGAATTACTGAAAAGCTATTTTCTTCTTTAGGTCTTATGTATTTCTTTAAAAAAGTGGTTTTTTTAAATTGATTTGTAACAACCCATTTTCTAAATTGTACCAAGTATGTTCAAAATATAATGAGGTATTAAGTAAACTTTATATTTAGAAGTCTGATGTTCTTAATGAGGATCTGAGGATTTTTATACATTATACTTAATACACTAAAATGAATAAGACCTTTTCTAGGTCTAAACATTGCTAACAAAATGATGATTTTTAACAACTCACTTGAGGTTCATTTTCATATATTTAAGTACAATTTAATGACTGCCTATTTGGCAGCACTCAGAAGTGAGTTGTGGTCATAATAGATTACTCTTCTTCCAACAAAAAAAATTTCTGCAGGGGAAAACTCTTTAGTTAAGATTGTGTTTTTAGGGCACTTGGGTGGCTCAGTGGGTTAAAGCTTCTGCCTTCGACTCAGGTCATGATCCCAGGGTCCTGGGATCTAGCCCCACATTGGGCTCTCTGCTCAGCAGGGAGCCTGCTTCCTTCTCTCTCTCTGCCTGCTTCTCTGCCTACTTGTGATCTCCATCTGTCAAATAAATAAATAAAATCTTTTAAAAAATTGTGTTTTTTGAAAACATATCAACATCAATGCTTTCATTTCAAAAAGGTAAGTGAGATCTGTATTTTCTATTGGTATGTTAGTTACTGTATCATTGTTAGTTTTTGATGTAGAGATTTGTATTTTAAACCACTTGGACCACTAATAAATATAGAAATATGACCATACTTATTGTGTCAAAGCAGTATGGGGCTTCTATCTAGAACATCTATTTTGTAAGAAAATACTTTCTGTGTTCAACAGCAAAAGGATTTGTCAATAAAATGCACTTCCCCCAAGAGTAGCAGGAGTGAATATTTTGTAGGAGACATAGTAGTCTTTCTCAATCACGTGAGCTAATATGGGTTGGAGTTCTGCTCCTCAATAACTCAGTTTTCCTCACTATCCTGATATCTTTCTTAATTTGTCACAATCATTCTTGAGGCTATTCATATTAAGGGGTTAATTACTATGGGACTAACAAAGTCAAGAATTTATAATACTATCCTTTCTTTATTTGACTAATATTTAATGGGATCAATTATGCCCCTAGAATTTAGTTACATTCGCATGCCCCTTTCTTTTGTTGTAGATTTACTCTCATATCTGTGGGCCTTCACATGTGCCATTCCTCTTGTCTGTAATGACCTTTTCTTGTTCTTTACTTGGATTATTAATTTACTTTCTACTTTTAGGCAAAGTTTAATCTCAAGGAAGCCTTCTCAAACTCTCCACTGATGATACAAATGTTCATCTTCCCTGTTCACACATGATTCTTTACCATATCTTTAAATGTATTTACTATAATACAGTATGATTATTATCTTACTTACCTATCCTTTTGTCAGATTCTCTACAATTAATAGTTTATGTAACAGTTAATGTTTTCATTGTTATTCATTTAAAAGAATTCACTCCATATTTCAGATAATTCTCAAAAGTACTCATAGATTTAGTATTTTTCATGATTCTCATTTCCATGTGGTTTTAAGGGTGTTGCATTATTAAAATGGCTTCTACAATATTTCATTGAATTAGTATTTCTTGAAGAAGTATATGTACCACACACCATGTTGGGTACCAAGGGGGTCAGGAAAGCACATAAAGACTATGACAAATGTCTCTTTCTGGACATGAGAGAGCAGCTGATGTTACAATAATCCTCTCACTGAGAAAAACTCTAAAAAATTACTCCCAGTACCTCCAGAAAAGTCACTCTCTTCATTACAAAGAGCAATCAAGTCAATCAAAAGGCTGAAAAGAGAGGAAAAACAATATAGTAGGTGAAGAGAACAGAGGCCTTCTGGGAAGCAGCAGCTAGCTTGGTGTTTCCTTCATTGCAACAAAATTGGAAAGACTGAGGGTGCCTGGATGGGTTAAGCCTCTGCCTTTGCCTCGGGTCATGATCCCAGAGTCCTGGAATCGAGCCCCACATCTGGCGCTCTGCTCAGCATGGGGCCTGCTTCCTCCTCCCTCTCTGCCTGCCTCTCTGCCTACTTGTGATCTCTCTCTCTCTGTCAAATAAATAAATAAAATCTTCTTAAAAATAAATAAATTGGAAAGACTGTGATTGAAGTTTAGACTTTGAAAGTGGTTATGAGTTGAGGAGCCAAGATCTCAGAGAGAAGAGAGTTAGAAATAACTGAGTTTGAACTAAGCATGAACATCCCCTGGAGATATCTGCTAACCCCCAAGTAGTATTTGTATACCAACAATCCATGCATCTGTACATATGATATATGCATCTATGTACATAAATTGCTTTCCAGAAACAACTGGAATTTAAGAGTTGTTCTCCTTAAAAGTTTCTTAGGTCCTTTTTATTCTTTAAAATATAAAAATTAATTTTGGATGCACTGTCACAAGTCAAAGATACACGATATAATCATTAGAGTAAATATTTTTAAAAGATTAAAATTATTATTTTTATTGAAGTATAATTAACATACAGAATTATAATAGTTTCAAATGTACTATATAATGATTCAATAATTCTATACGTTACTTAGTACTCACCAAAATAAGCATATTCTTGGTTCCTATTATCTATTTCACCCAGTCCCCCACCAACTTCCCCTCTGGTAACCACAAGTTTGTTCTCTGTACTTAAGAGTCTGTTTTTATCATTTGTCCCTTTTTTCCTGATTGTTCATTTGTTTTGTTTCTTAAATTCCACATATGAGTGAAATCATATGGTATTTGTCTTTCTCTGACTTATTTTACCTAACATACCTTCTAGGTCCATCCATGTTGTTGCAAATGGCAGACCTCATTTTTTTAATTATGGCTGAGTATTATTCCAGTGACTGTATATGTGTATGTGTGTGTACATATATACATATACACACACCACATCTTTATTCATTCATCTGTTGATGGATACTTGGGTTGCTCACATATCTTATCTATTGCAGATAATGCTTCAGTAAACATAGAGGTGCATATTTCTTTTAAAATTATTGTTTTTATTTTCATTTTTGGGGGGTGAATATCCATTACTGGAATTACTGAACCATATCATAATTCTATTTTTAATTTTTTTTAGATTTTATTTATTTGGCAGGGACAGCAAGAGAGGAAACACAAGTAGAAGTAGTAGGAAAAGGAGAAGCAGGATTCCCACTGAGCAGGGAGCCCAATGCAGGGCTCAATCCCAGGACCCCAAAATCATGACCTGAACTGAAGGCAGATGCCCAATGACTGAGCCACCCAGGTGCCCCTATTTTTATTTTTTATAAGGAACACCTGTACTGTTTTCTACAGTTGTACCAGTTTGGATTCTTACTAATAGTGCATGAGGATTCCTCTTATTCCATATCTTCATCAAGACTTACTATTGTCTTTTTGATTCTAGTCATTCTGACAGGTGTGAGATGATATCTCATTGTGCTTTTGATTTATATTTCCCTGATGATTACTGATGTTACGCATCTTTTCATGTGTCTGTTTTCTTTGGAAAAAATGTCTATTCAGGTCCTGTGGCCATTTTAAAATTATTTTTATATTTTCAATGTTTTAATGTTTTTATTTAAATTCTGGTTACTTAACATATAGTGTAGTATTGGTTTCAGGAGTAGAAGTTAGTGATTTATCACTTACATGTAACATCCAGTGCACATTACAAGTGTCATCTTTAATGCCCATCACCCATCTAGCCCATCCTCCTACCCACCTCTTCTCCAGCAACCATCAGTTTATTCCCTATAGCTACAAGTCTCTTTTGTGGATTGCCTCCCTCTTTTTTTTTTTCTTTACCCCATGTTCATGGTTTTGTTTCTTAAATTCCACATGTGATTGAAATCATATGGTATTTGTCTGTCTCTGACTTATTGGAGTTAGCATAATACACCATAGCTCCATCTGCATCATTGCAAAGGGCAAAATTTCATTCTCTTTTATTCTCTACCCATTTTTTAATCAAATGAGCATTACTCTTTTTAACTGGATCTGACTAAAAAGTGATTAAAATTATAATCACAATATTCATAAAGGGATAAATAGAATAACATTAAGTATTTGATTCATCTAAAAGATAAAGAGAAAAGACAAAGAACAGCTAGAAAAATAGCAAAGAATATAGTAGTAGATTTAATCTAAAAATATGTATACCCTTAAGTTTAAATCAAAGAAATATTCCACTTAGAAATATTAGAAAATAAATTGTCATAAAACAAATTGTCATCAACTGCATACTATAATTTTACTACAAGAAGTATACTACAACTATTCCTTGCTTATGAACTATGTATTTATAAGGATACACAGCATTCAAAGTAAAAGAATAATAAATAGATCACACACACACACACACACAAATGCTAGCATAGCTATATCAGTATTGCCTAAAACAAAATGTTAGGCAAGACATGCTACTAGAAATAAATATTATATTTTATGTATTTTTAATTTTTATTTATTATACCTTAAACTATATTTTGTTTATTGTATTCATAAAATGTGATAACTATGATAGAACAAATCCTTAATTATACAGCAGATTTTAAAAAGTATTTGTCAGTAAACTATAAAACAACCCATAGTATCAGTAAATAAATAAAGGACTTGGCACAATGATTGACAAGCTGTACTTTATTTTTATATATGAAGCATTATATGAGCAATAGCAGAACATTTTATTTTTAAATTCACAGGGGGCATTCACCAAAATAAGATATATACAACCCAAACTTAAACAACCATAGGCAGTAAATCAAGTGTTAACAAAATTTTAAATAATAAAGTTTTTTAGAATGTGGTATCCCAGCACAGAATTAAATTCAAATTTAATATAGCTAAAACACCTACATATGTAAAAGTTAAAGATTAGACCTACACATAAATAATATAATGCAACTTGTAAGTTAAAGATTAAATCTAAATTTGAAAAAAAATGTCTTGATATGGAATGAAAATATGACATGAAATTTGTAGATGTGCCAAAGCAACTGTTACAAGGAAATTTATAGTTAAAATGAATTTGCCAGAAATAAGGAGAGGCTAAAAATCCATATCCTACATCAAAAAGGATACATTAAAGATGAAAACAAAAGCAATGAGTTAGAAATTGTTCATATAAAGGAGTAATCTAACAGAGCTAAAATTTGGCTTGCTGAAAAAGTTAATAAAATGCCAATATCTCTAGAAAGATTGACAAAAAATTAAATAGAAGCTACAATTTATAGCATATCAGAATGAAAATAAATGAATTCTTTCAGTTAGATCTTAAGATATCAGAGGATAACAATTTTATGCCAATAAAATTTTAAATTATATGAAATAGATGAATTTCTTGAGAAACACAGATTTTCAAACTAATTCTATAAGAATTAGAAATAAAACAGTTGTATATTTAAGAAATAATTTCATCAATAATCTTTAACTTTGCCTAAAATGTTTCTTTAGAGAATTTTTAAAATCTTTTTTTTTAAAGATTTTATTTATTTATTTGTCAGAGACAGAGGGAGAGAAAGCAAGCAAGCACAGGCAGACAGAGTGGCAGGCAGAGGCAGAGGGAGAAGCAGGCTCCCTGCCGAGCAAGGAGCCTGATGTGGGACTCGATCCCAGGACGGTGGGATCATGACCTGAGCTGAAGGCAGCTGCTCAACCAATTGAGCCACCCACGCGTCCCGAGAATTTTTAAAATCTTTTAAGGAAACAATTAATACCAATTTCTTAGAGACTCTTAGAGGATAGAAAAAAAGGAACCTTTCCAAGACATTCTATGTGGCTAACATGTCATTAATATTTAAACTTTACAAATACAGTAAAAGAAAGGAAACTGAAGCTATCATATTACTAATACTATAACCTTGCAAAGAAGGGAAGTGCAAGAAAGGAAACTTACAGGAAAGGAAAGGAAATCTTTGGCATATAAATTCAATATATTTTAAGCAAAATTAACAAATTGAATTCAGCAATACATAACTAGATAATATATACTGGCTAAGTTTACTTTACTGTGAACTCAAATGAATGTTAAAAGATGAATCAAACTTTGATGTTTATAGGAGTTTCATTCATAATTACCAAAACTTAGAAGAAATCAAGATGTAGGTGAATAGATAAGCTATGGTACATCCAGACAATGCAATAAGGGATTATTATTCAGTAATAAAAAGAAATGCACTGTCAGGATGTGTGGGTGGCTCAGTTGGTTAAGAGTCTGCCTTTAGCTCAGGTCATGATCTAGGTCCTGGGATCTAGCCCCACTCCCTGCGCCCTGCTTAGCAGAGAGCCTGCTTCTCCTTCGCTCTCTGTTCCGCCTGCTTGTGCTCACTCCCTGTCTCCGTCAATTAAATAAATAAAATCTTAAAAAAAGAAAAGAAATGTACTGTCAAGTCATAAAAAGATATGGAGGGATCTTCAATGTTTATTACTAAGGGAAAGAAACTAATCAGAAAAGGCTACATCCTATATGTTTCTCACTATATGACATCCTGAAAAAGGCAAAACTACAAAGACAGTAAAAACATCAGTGGCAGCCAGGATGTGGGGAAAGGAAGGAATGAAAAGACCAAAGGACTTTTAGGACAACAAAACCATTCTGTGTAATACTAGAATGATGGATACATGCCATCATATTTTTGTCAAAACCAGTAAACCAGTGAAGTCTATAACAAGGAGTGAACTCAAATGTAAACTATGGGCTTTAGATGTTAATGATGTATCAGTGTTATTTCATATTTGTAACAAAAGTACCACTGTGATATGGGATATTGATAGTGGGACTGTGCATGTGTGAGCACAGTTAAGTATAAGAGAATTCTCTGTACTTTCCCATCAATTTTGTGTGAACCTAAAAATCACATATCTCTCATTAAATCAACAAAGCACATGCAAGATCTCCACACACACACAAAAAAAACCCCACAATAATACCTAACGAAAACTTAAAAAATATATCAATAAAGGGATAGATCTTATACGTAGACTACAGAATACTTTACGTTGATTCCCTAAACTAATTCGTAGATTTAAGTTAATACTGATTTAAATTAATTACAGCAGTGTGTGAATGACAGACTGATTATATAATGTATATGAAAATATAATGGCCGGAAGTAGAAAATATGTTCTTTTTTTTTTTTTTTTTTTTTTAGATTTTATTTATTTATTTGAAAGAGAGACAGTGAGAGAGAGCATGAGAGGCAAGAAGGTCAGAGGGAGAAGCAGACTCCCCGCGGAGCCGGGAGCCGGATGTGGGACTCAATCCCGGGACTCCAGGACCGTGACCTGAGCTGAAGGCAGTGGCTTAACCAACTGAGCCACCCAGGCGCCCGAAAAGATATTCTTAAAGAGGAACAAATTTGCTGGTCTTGCATTATCAAATAGAAAGACTTACTTCTCACCATTATTCACAAAATATTTTCTTATAACTATGATGATGTACTTTTTTATGTACAGTTTTTGGAGCATTTTGAAAAGTAAAAGGGGTAATTTGTCAAAAAGCGAAGGGAATGTTTGTCATCTACTTCTACCAAAAAACAAAACATGTCCCTTCCATTGTCTTTTAGGAATTCTAGAAATTCTACTCCTAAATCCCTCTTTTGAAGATTTTTATTAATATTATTAGACTTTCCTAAGCATAACACTTCCTACTGTTCTCAGTCACCTCTCTGTCTTTCTCTCATCCACAGAGAGAAAATCAGGGTCCATTTTAAGTGTGGATAGTAAGAATCCTTTCAACTTAACCTCTGTTTTTGTGACTTATCATAAATCATGTGAGGCATATTTTTATAAAGTGTGGGCAGGGTACACCAGCATAATGATGATGTTATCCAACTTCTAAAAGGATAAGGCTCTGTGTACCAGATCCTTCGTTTTTCTGCATCCCACCCTGAGGTCAACCTGTTTTCGGTATGCCACCTTAAATGCATGGTAGACATTTTTCTGGTTTCTGCCGCAGGTTCTTTACTGAAACCATAGACAAGTGCAGTTAGGAAGTGAGTTAATGTGCCTCCCCGCTAATACAAGAACAATGAAAGGTTGGGAGCCCAGTAATAAATGTCCCAGACAGCCTTCCTTTGAACAGACAATTCTGGGAGGCAACTACAGTTAGATGTCCTGGATGAACTGGATCCTTTACAACTGGCATGAGAAGTCAGTTGCAGATCTCCACCTCCTCTCCTGCCTCTCTCCCAGACGATTCCTTCCCGCACTCCTTTTCACCTCCCTCCATCCATACTGCCTATATCCTTATCCACAGTGTTCCACACTGTGCTTTTGAGGTAACATAAAATAAAAACTATGCTTTGGAACAAAGCAAGAAGAAGCAGCCTTTGATTTAATATGTAAAAGGCAGAGAGAAGTTTAAAATCACTCAGAGGTTTGTATTTCAGGATAGCACAGAGATAATTATGGCATTAGAGCAGGAATGGAAGCATGCCCATGCCTTTTCTTTCAAACGTTAATGAAAACATAGGTCATACTGTTTGCCATTTTGCAGATAATGAAATGCAAGTTGGAGAGTAGAATCTGCTCAGAGATGGATGTAGAACTGAGAAATCCTTAATCCTTGTCTGGTCTGACAGAAATACCTCTCTTCTGTGAACCACTTTGTTTAAACCTCTGATGAATGCTCTCGTTTAATTGGAAGATAAAACAATAATTTTACGACAGAACTCTTAATGTTTTAGTGCCATTTACAATAAATGTCACAATCTGAAACTCACTGTGATTTGTATGCTGCCCTCAAGTTTTATTTTTGAATAAGTTCCTTCCATTTATTTATCTCCTCTCTTCCCTTACAACATTACCGTGTAATTTAAGTGCATAGACCAATGAGTTTAAAAATAAAATCTTCTTAGTGAAAAAATGAAAATTTTTCATAATATACTTTTCAATATATTACTGTCACAAATCCTTATTTATGTGATACTTTTGTTTTATTCCTATTGCATAAAGCAGAAAATATATAGAAATCAATGGACCATCATTTATATTTTCCTCCAAATTACAATATTTAGAGAGCCTTAGAAAATTTTATTGTACTGCCTACCTAATGTAATGTGCTCATAGTAATATTTTTATTACAGTGTTGCTTAAGCTACCATTGCTTTAGGTGTTAACAGTCATATTATTTAATCAATGCCATCAAACCCTGGTGTTGAGAGTATAACTACTTCTTCATAAACTGGTAGGTCGTAGTGCTGTGTTAAGTAAAACAAAGAACAATTTATGTCTGTTGTTACCTCATATTTTTACTGCTCATTTGCTCTTAAAGTCTTTTCCGTTAAATCAATGGCAGGAGAGTATTTCATACTAATTTTTGTTTTCAGTTTCTACTTTAAATTACATTAATGACATCTCCTGGTTTCCCTACTGAGTCTCCTGAAATGGAAATCTGACAGCTAAGTGTAATATATAGTTCATTCAGTTTGAAAATAAAATAAGTATCTGTATATTTATAGTAGTACAATAATGGATTCATCCTGATAATTGCTAAGGTGTTTTGAGCCAAAAGTATTTAAAATATTTGGAAAGGTTGAAAACCTACTTGTATAAATATTCATTTTTTTTAGGAAACAAATATGGGGGAAATTGTGAAATAAAATGAGTCTTGGATATAAGTGCAAAGTAAATCTGATGAGCAAAGGTTTCTGGAGTTGAACAAATTTCCTCTTGCAAGGCAAATGTAACTGTTTCAGGAGAGCAGGGCATTATGTACAACTGTAGAAAAGATGATTAACTAAATTACCTGCTGTCCTGGAGAAATTAACTTGCTTCACCAGGAAAGCTATTTATTCTCAGAGTATTTTACTGATTGAGATTCATGATAGGGTCGAATGCATATCTTCCCGTTCATGAGTCAACCCTACATGAAAGGATTTATGAAGGATAAAAGTAAATTCATTATCATTTACGTTTCAAGTTCTTCTGAAGGTAGAAAGTAGATTAAATTGAGAACATGGAAGAGTTTAGGCTTCCTATGGAAAATATTACATCCTTGTTAATATCTAAGTGTGTAATTTAAATCAAAATCTTTATTCGGTTTAATGACATTTCCAATTTTGGGTATTTCTGTGACTGACACTGAAAATAAACATGCAACACCTGTGTCTTCATAACCACAAATAACAAAGCTTGTAGTTATGTTATCATCATTATTTCTGTTATTATTATATGACATACTGAACTGTGTGTGTGGCATCTATTTGAAAATGAGAAGTAACTAAACATTGAGATGGGTCTAGTTGGGGCCAGACACCCACATGGACTGCAGTCACTATCCAGACCAACACGGGCACCACCTGAATGGAAACAGAACAAACCATGACAGCCAGTGTATTGAACCAGTGGTCTGGCCAGTGATCATTAAGGAGCCCTGCCATAAACCCTTTGCAATGACAGTTGGACTGTTCTAAAGGGATTAACCTTATGGTTTGGACCAAGGGAAGCCAAGGGGTGGATGATCACAACTAAGCCGGACTATGTGGAAAGACATTTGGGTTGACTTGCAAGAGCCTGAAGCAGTCCTCACTGTTTTCCAAGTCCTAGCTCATAAGATGCTGCCACCCCTTGGCACTCAGGAAGCTGATGCCCTAGCCCAGGTGTAAGCCTGGGCAACCAACAAGTCAGTACACAGAGCAGTCTGAGTGCTTCCAAAGAGCTGGCACCTTAGCACCTGGTGGGGATGGCATATTGCCAAGAATGCTGGATTCCCCTCGAAATACACTGACTTGGTTAATGAAGTGACAGCATGCCCTGTGTATTCTAAACAGTATCCAAAACAACCGCCAAAGGAGGCCATCCACCAGAGTTTGCAACCATTGATGCCTCTGCATATTGATTATATTGGCTCTCCCCCTCTGAATGAAAGTTCTAAATATGCCTTGGTCTGTGTGGACATTGCATGCGGCCTAACCCAAGGTCTCTCGTTGCCAAGCAAACCAGGCTGCCATCATCAGGGGATTCAAAAAGCTGAGAACCACATATGGATAACACCATTGAATAGATAGTGATCAGGAGTCACATTTCAAAGGCTATTATGTGCAAGAATCCAAAGGAACATGATACTGAATGGCGGTTCCATCTCCCTTATAATCCACAAACAGCAGGTTTGGTAGAAAGGAAAAATAGAATATTAAAGCCTTTAATATTACTAACAAGTCCAACCACCTTGGTTGGCCTAATGGACTAAAGTACTATCCCAGGCTTTATTATATTTGAATGATCAGCAAGTAGGGCATGCTGTCCCATATGCCAGATGGGAACTCTGGCCAAGTCACCCAAAACCATAAAGGTATGGAAGTTGAGGGGAAAACAGCCATTGCTCTCTCACTATGGATCACTGTGTTATGCTTCTGAGAACACCTAAGGCCCTGAGAAAGGCATTATCACCTGGGGAAGGCATTATCTACTGAAATTTGCAATGGGATGTCCAGCAAAGTGGGTGAGTGACAGTTTCCCTGTATGAGGGGGAACTACTCAGTCTCCAATGGAATCCTGTTCTCTTGCTGCAAGTTGGACCTGCTGTAATGCACTGTACCTGGAATTGAAGATACGCCATTGAAAGAGGAGAGAAGGTAGGGGTTCTGGTCTGGCTTACCTGAATCCAGTTCATCCCTTCATGCTTGACAGTGATGCTTCCTCTTGTCAACACGTGTGGTATGCACAATAGGTTAAGTTCCTAAAGCTGCAACCACATTAACAACCAAGGATAAGGCCACATATATAATTTTTTATAGAAGGGAGACCTCCTCATACAAGTTCCTACTAAATAGCCATTTTTTTGACCTTAGACTCTGCGACTCATGTGGTATACAGTCAAGGGATGGGCCCCTGATAGAAATATCTTTCTACAGGCAGTCCACCAGTAAGCCCAGCAAAGGAATCGGCCCCACTATTGGGTATATGGACAGATGCCCTTCACTAGCTCTTCAAAACTGCCATGGTAGGTATCACTACTCCAGAAAGGCACTACTGCAGTATATTAAGGAAAACAAGCTAGGATTAATACTCTCAATTTGTTTTATATTACACTGTGCATGTATATTCTTTTCTCCTATCTATCAAACACAGGCAAGACTTCAAATGGCTAACTGGAAGATAGCCTAACCTAAAAATACCATCATCAGAGCCATGAGTGGCTACGCTCAGATTTGGGATGGGTTCACGTTGCTTTCCTCTGGTTATGGATGTTTGAGCACTCCTATATTGGGAACAGAAAGTCACTCTAAACAGTTGCACCAGTAATATGAGATGGACATCACTGGAACTGTGTAGTCATTCTTCCACATTAAAGGTTAGCAATTGGTGTGATGCTGACTAGTAGCATAGCCTGAATATGTACTGGTGGTCCAGAGTGGGACCCAATGACTGTGTGGCACAAATCTTTGGCCCTGGCTTCCACCAGGATGGTTGGGCCAGTGCATCCTGGGTTTTCCCTGGGCATAGGATAGAATCTGCCCCACTATAACAAAAGTTGCCAGCCTCTCTCTCTCAAGGCCAGACAGGAACATTCTATTTCCCACTGGTATGATCATTTCGTCACTGCCTTTGTTCCCTCCACTGGCCTGGAGGAAGTTATTGCACACACAGAAGCCCTTAGTAAATTCACCCAAGCACACTATAGCCAACAAAGCCTGTCTTACTAAACACTGAAATGTCTCTAATAGAAAAACTGTCTTCCACAATCAGATGGGCTTTGGGTATTATTACTGTCTCATAAGGAGGCACCTGTGCCATTATCCAAACAGAAAGCTGTGTACTCAAAACTGATGAGTCTGCTAATGTGTCATCTTTATGAAGTCGCGTGAGGACACAAATGAATGCCCTGAGTGGTCTGACCCCCAGCTTAGGCGACTTAATAAATCAGTGATTCAGATCATGAGGCTCTCGGTAGAAAAAATTTGCTACTTATTTTGGAAATCATTATCTTAATCTGTGTTTTCTCCTGCATGTGTCTATATTGTTGTGGCATCTGCCTCCAATGCAGCCGGACAACCACCAAATGAACCACCTCCATGCTAAGAAAACCCTTTACTGACTGGTCAAGTCACACTGTCTGAGATGGGGTGTGTAAGATTTTATGAGCTAGTCAAAAGGCCATCAAGAGGACCTGACCCCAGCTGACCAGATGACCAGAGAGCTGGAGCCAGGCAACTGGAGAAGTTCCTCACCCTGCCCCCTGCCCACCTTCCCCACCCCTCTTGTCCTTGGAATATGCATTTGGCCCACTTTTCCAACACTAGCAGCCCCTGAGATAACGAGGTATTACCGAGACTATCTGGACCCCATTAAGTCCTCTGTGTAAACTCAGGAGTCTAGTATGTGGGTGCATTTTGCAGCCATGAAGACAAGCCTCCTATGTAAGTTCCCTTTGTTAAAAACGAACAAACATGCTGTGAAGTGTGTAAACCTGTCGATTCACAGACATGTACCCCTGGGGATAAAAATTCATTATATGTTTATAAAAAAATAAATAAATTTTTAAAGAAAAAGTGACTTTCCTCTTCAAAAAAAAAAAAAAAATGAACAAACAAACAAAAATCAAGCAAACAAAAAAACACAGGCCCCAAAGTGATATCACTTGGACCAGGTTCCCAAACTGGGGCTTGATACCTCATCTAATTGCAATTTCAACCCCTGCCCCCAGAAATGTCCATCTGCAATTTTAAAGGTCCCTCTGCAATTTTTCAATGAGTGCTAATGACTATGCCACTTGGGCCCTTTCCATCCCCCAAAGAAAGAAGAGGTCATCTGCATAAGACTGCCTGCTTTTCCCCCTAAGGGAAAGCCACCTTACAAGTAACAATCCTTTTTCTTTTGCTATCAACTTTCTTGCCCCACCCGATTTCTAAAAAACCAAAACAACAGAACAACAACAACAACAACAACAACAAAAACCCTTCTATTTTGTACATTTCCTCAGAGTGCCCCTCTATTTCATAGTTACAATGCTGACTGATTCCTGAATCACTTAATAAAGCCAATTCGATCTTTTAGAACGGACTGGGCTGAATTTTTGTTATTCAACATCTTGCTTACTGAACTGCCGCCTACCAATCAGGAGGGCTCTGCCGTTTTCTTCAGGGTCTCTTTGTCCTCAGTGCACCAGGGCCAATTTCAGACTTCATGAGGCAAACTCAAAGCCGCGAACTTACAGATATCAGGGTGACCGTGATTTGGGGATGTCCTGAACGTTAGGGGCAGTGTCGAGAACTGCGTAATCACCCCCGAACCACTGCGGACTTGACCCCTCTTCCCCAAAGCAGCCCCGTCGCACAGGATCTCGGGAGATCTCCAGGCTTCTACAGGTGGCTGGCAGGAGAGTCCCTGAACGGGAACATCTGGCTGCCCAGGATGCTGGAGGCCCCTGGTGCCAGACTTATTAGTGAGGAATCGTCTGGTTCCCACCGCTTATCATGCAAACCCCAATTCTCCTGGTCGCCTGAAAGCACCCCTATCAGAGGTGCCTCACCCCGTCCTTTGCCAGAAAGGCTTCCCAGGTATGGGAGAATAGGCTTTGGCAAAGACTACGCAGGACAGGGGCGGAGACAAACACCTGGCCCCAGTTCCAAGTCTGTAATGGTCTGAGGCCGCGGGCACCTGAACGCATGTTCCATTGCATATCCTCAGTCCAGTTGTTCCTCCTGGTAACTTCAGAGTATCTAAAATTCGTCCCAGGAAACCATTGCCTCCAGTTCTTCAAGTCTTTCCCCTGAACAAACCACCTCAGGGCATTACTGTTCTCTTACCCATCCCATCTATTTATCTGTCTATCCATCTATCTGTCCATCTAACGCTATCCATAGATATATAGGCAAATACACAGAGATATGTAAATCTAGGAAGGTAAACAGGAGATAGAGGTAGATATATAAATAGGTGTGTATATAGATAGATATGGATACAAATTTAAAGATACTTATTTAAGGAGAGAGAGCGAGAGGAGGGGCAGAGGTAGAGAAGGAATACTAAACCGACTCAGCTCTGAACCAGGAGCCTGACGCCAGCAGGATCCAACCATCTTGCTGTCATGACCTGAACCCAAATTGAGGGCCCAATGCTCAACCGACTAAGCCACCCAGACACCCCAATACAGATAGAAATTTAGTTACAGAGAGGAAAAATTTATTTTAAGGAAATGTCTCCTGTGATTGCAGAGAATGGCAAGTCCAGAACCTCTAGCGTATGGCCGCAGGGTGGAGCTCTGGGGATGTTTATGCTGCAGCTTGAGTCCAAAGACAATCTGGATGTAGAATTTCCTCTTCTTTGGGGTCCCCAGTTTGTTTTCTCTTAAAGCCTTCTTCTGGTTAGATAATCCCCATCTACATTACGGATGGTCATCTGCTTTAATCAAAATTGCTACCTCTAGTGTTAATCTCATCTAAAAAAGTACCTTCACAGAAACATCCAGACGTGTTTAACCAAATATCTCGGTACCATGGCCTACCCAAACTGATCCTTAAAATCTGACATAGAATGCATGTGTGTATCTTTGTGCTTTCAGTTTTCATGTCCATATTTCTTCACTTTGTCAGTTTTATTTTCCTACTTACAGCTATGTCTGTTTCTATTTTCAGGTTTTTTTCATATTTTCAAAGATTTTAAGAAAATTCTCTCATTTAATGCAGCTTTAGTGTATTTCCTCCGTATCTGCAATTTTCATCATAATTGGATTCCCTTTGTACTACTTCTCTTTGACTTTCAGAACTTTGCCTTTTTCTGCATATTTTCATACTTGCTTCTGCCAGGGAGAGGGTTTTTTTTAGAGTTCACTTGGCTTTTGGATGAAGACAACCTGTCAGTTGAGTGTCACTCAATAAAAGGTTCTCTCATTTTATAGATTATGATGTTTTATTTGTGAAGTTTCAAAATTCATATATTCCCCAAATTCAACATTGTCTAATTTTTAATAACCCCATTGCTAGTTTTCATTTTTTCATTGATGACAAGCAAGATATAAAATCTCTAAAGTGAAATCAACTTAACATGAATTTTTCATTAAGCGTAGACTTCATTAGGCATAAAACTTTTAAATACACTCTTTCATAAGTCACCAAATTAATACCTTGTTACTTACCACTAAGAACCTAAATAAAGCTTCATGATATTAGAGACAAATCTACCTAACACCTTTTACAGTATCTAGCACACAGTATGTAGGCAATAAATAAGTTAAATTACTATCAGTTAAATGGAGTTGGTAGATTGACTTACCAAAATACTTAGCATTATGGGAGGTACTATGTGATTTAAATGAAATACAAAATATGGCTCATGGCCACAAGCAATTTTTAAATTACATTGAAGACTTTAATCTTTAATTCATAAGCCACTAATAAGTATCATGATGACATTACATAAAGATACTGTAAATTCTTGTATTGTTCAAAATAAGGCAATGTAAAATGGTGTAATTAAAAAAAAAAGAGGCACTATTTTCTAAGGGATATTATAATAGTTCACTAATGACGCCAGGATGGCTCACAGAGTTAAGCATCCAACTCTTGATTTCAGTTTAGATCATGATCTCAGGGTCATGAGATTTAGCCCTGACTTGGGCTCCATGCTGGGCATAGAGCCTGCTTATGATTCTCTTTCTCCAGCTCCCTAAAAAAAAAGAGTAGTTAATTAAACTTTTCTAAGCTATGTGTAGAGTCCTCTAAGAATTGGAATCTATGACTGGGCAGATTGTGAAGAAAATGTTGCAGAGATGGACAGTGTGGAATCAGATATAGGGTGCTCTCTAGGCAAAATACAACAGCAGGAAATTACAGGAAGGGCACTGTGATAGCTTTATAAGTACTGGTCAGATCTCTCTCTCTCTCTCACACACACACACACGCACGCACACACATGCACACACACAAAAAGCATTTGACCATAGCAATATGTTTATCAGAAATGCCTTCATCCTGCAAAACAAAATAAAACCAGTGAGCTAGCAAGTAAGAAAGAGAGCTGAAAAATGTTTTTCAGGAATGTACAAGTTTGTGTGCTCCAAACTGAGGAGAGACACCTGACACAAATTATCTTCTAAGAATAGTACACCCAAATAATCCATGTATAAAGTTAATATTAAGTGCCAATTCTCAGTGTTAAAAAATTTGCTGGCTTTGCACAGTACATAATTTAAGCTAATTTGCTTCTCTAACATCTATAACAAAATCTCACTGGTATAGTCATCAGTGACTTATTGGCAATATAAAATAATTGAAATTATCAACAGATAAAATTAAAGGAGAAGGTTTAAATGATAGAATTATAGAACATGCTAGCAATTCCTCAAAGTGAATTACCCAAATATAATTGCACATCTCTGCTGTGTTCTAAAGTTCAACAGCCTGAAATGTTACTGAATTATATAGCACTAATAAGACACTGCATACCAAAAGGGGGAAAAAAATAACAGAAATGGTTTAAAATCTATATGGGCCAATCTGTTAATGGTGTCTACAGATTATTTGGTCCATTTTCTTTTACTTTCACTTCCAGATGCATCGACTAAGAAGTATAAAGCTAATATAAATTATCCATTTATATATTGTCATATTAATCTTATCACTAAAGTTTTGAATTCATTCCATTCATCCTTTTACATTATTTTTCTTTGAAAAAATACTTTTATTATTATTTTATTTTATTATTAATACATTATTTTCCTTCAAAAAATACATACTCCATTCATACTTTTACATTATTTTCCTTCGAAAAAATTGACTTTGTATGTATCTGCCATCAGTAGAGTTTTGTATTTTGGCATAATAAATTTGAATAATTTAATATAGTCTTTCATATAATTAAAGAGAGATGACACTGTTTGGAGGATATTTACTAACCTTTTTGAAGGGTTATGTTTCCATAAAAGAGATGGAACAAAGATAGTATAAAATGATGTTTATGGTCTCTCTTTCTGCATTTCTAATGAAACCACTATCGCTTAGTTGTGAGTCATTGCCATTGGCAAACTTAGCAATTTAGTATGTTTACTGTGTAGAAAACTATAGTGACTTACCTTAATTAATACTGATTAAGGCATTTAATAGTGGGGTTAAAATTTAATATATTTTAAGGACAAACATTTTATTTGCAGGATGTTCATAAGATTGGGGCATAATAGAAGGGATATTCTAAAATGCTAAGAGACTTGGGGTGGTTGGGCAGCTCAGTCATTAAGCGTCTGCCTTCAACTCAGGTCATGATATCAGGGTCCTGGGGTCCAGCCCCGCATCGGGCTCCCTGCTCAGAGGGAATCCTGCTTCTCCCTCCCCCACTCTCTCTACTTATCTTCCCTCTCCTCCTGTGTCTCTCTTTGCCAAATAAATAAAATCTTTAAAAATAAATAAATAAAGTGCTAAGAGACTTAAGAAGAAAAATAACAAGTGAAATTTAAAAATACCTAATTCTACAAGTATAAAGATACCCATTTTCTGATGAGTGCAGGTTTATCTCTCAGATTCTTAGACATGAGACAGTAGTTCCAAACTACAGCTCAATAATGCACATGTATCCTGTTTACAAACTAAATAAATAGCTAAGCCATATAGCATTCATACAAATATGTTTATATTTAAACAGTTTCAAATATTTATAAAATGAAATGTAAATATGACCAATATTCTGCCGGATTTAGAATGCTTTCCTCTCAATCAATGTATATAAAAAATATAGATGCTAACTAAGAAAAGATCTGCAAAATAAATTTTAAAAAGATTGTTTTGAAACAGGATACTTGGACAAATCTTTTCTTTTTTCTAACAGAGACAACTGCATATTATTTTCTTTTTTCCTTGCCAAGTTTTCTGAAGTATAATTAACATACAGTGTTATGGACAAATCTTTGTGTATGAATTGAAGGGATACAGATTATGGAAAAGCAACTCTGATTTGGAATGTAATTCTCCATGTTTGAAACTAGAGCTGTTTACTTAAAATATATGAATCAGAAAAATCCATACCCCAAATTTAAATATTTTAAAAGTTTTCATTGATGTCATATATCTTCACTGTTTTAAAAACATATGTCTAGAAATCTTATAATGACAACTTACTCACGTTCTCCATCTCTTCTCCACTTTCAAAGCAGCCCTCCTCAGCTCATACGGTAATTTTTCATAGAACTTATCTCTGCATTTCTAGATTGCATAACTGAATGGTTATTCTATGATTTATGTATTCTAGCCATAATCTCATGACGGCTGCAGGGTAGGTAAATTCTTCCAACCAGTATTTTCATCCTTGTCATTCCTCACAATTAAATCACAATATTTGGTTAAATAGATAATCTGCACATGATGTCTATCCAAAAACTAATCAATACTGAGTCTAAGTAATATAATACAATTCCTCTTTTCTCTTGCATCTTTTAATTTTTCTTTAACTATTGTCTAGTTCTTTTCACTTATATCATTTCCTATGTTGTTACTAATTTTATACCAGTGAACCAGGAACTTCAGTGTTCAAATACATCAGTTCCATTTATTTTTTCCCTAAAGATCTCCACCAGGAATCCATAGCTCTTTGAATGCCATTTGGATTGTATGTTCTTTGCGTCTGCAATATGGACATCCAACTGGAGCTGCTTTATATAATCTTTTAAATTTTTTTTATTTACATTTTGTTTTGCTGGAGTATATCTTTCACTAGCTTCTTAAGAAGAGATAGAGATTTTAAAAATTACCAGGTTAAAAAGAAAACACCTAAATATACATGTAAAAGCACATACAGGGCAGTATCATAAAGCATTATAACGTATGCTATGGTGACTAACATAATATAATATTTTTTAAAATAAAGCCTTATAAAGAAGGAGGGAAGAATATACTTAGCAAGTTAATCACTTTTTATTGTTAAATTCACTGAACATGCTTCTCACATTTAGTTCTTGAACTTTTGGGGGAAATAAGCTTAATTTCTGTGGGTATAATATATTTAATATTATCTAGAAATAAAAGAGTGCTTACCAGTTAAAAATAACTTGGAAAATCTTACTAGCAAAAGAGCTTGAACCTTTTGTTAGGGTGTGAACATATTTTTATGTATTACCCATTATGTATAAATTAGCTTTATCCTGATCCATACTGGTAAAATTTAATGTCATACAGTTTTAGCTTACTACTTGTTAAAGTGAAAAGTGACTTATTGAAGGATCTTTTGAGGCTTGTTTGCCTTATCTGTAACATAATGGAAGGAATGCATAATTTCTAGGATTGTATATATATATTTTTAAAGTATACATGCAAATATAAACACCTAGAATTTGTTGGGTGCTTACCAAGTGTCAGGCACATTTCTGTGTAATAAATGTCAACTAAATAATTCAATCTTCACAATTACCCTATATGTTGATACTAAAAGTACCCACATTTATAGATAAAAAATTGGCTTAGGTGCAAGATATTAAGTGGTTTGTTCAAAGTCACAAATTCACTATTGTAACCTTGTACTTAATATTTATTAGGTAAGTGATTATCTGTTATTGGTACCAAAACTACTTAGCTTTAACATACATACAGATTTGGTAAAAGCTCTGTAATTTCTCACCATGATTATATTTATTAAAATATATATTACTTTCAAAAAGCAATACCACAGCCATTTATTCATCTCCTTTGACACATCTACTTAGCTAAGCCACACTTACCAGATTTTCTTGTATTCAGTGTAGCTATGTGGTTGAGTTCTGGATAATGGGATGAATGTGCTAATGATATTGCCAGGCAAGTCACAAAAAAATTTCCCATATGTAATCCTACTTTTTGTTTCTCCTTTATGCACCTCACTGGTTGAGACCACAAAGTCATCCAGCCCTGGAAGGATGGACTCTTGATCTTGGGATCTTGCATTTCCATGAATAAAAATAGACCAATATCCAAGAAGCCAATAACATTTTCTCATTGATTATAAACACGTATAGTGTACCCTGACTAAAAGAAGGACACACATTAGTCAATCATTATAGGAAATAAATTAATTTTTATTTGTTTATGAGCACAGCAATTTTATCTTTCAAGAACCATTTTTGAGAAAGCTATAAGAAAATATTCTTCACCAAAAACAGAAAGAAAATTGTGCGATTCTATTAGTAAAGAATTTAACCAGTGTAAATTAGAGACATATAGGAGAGTGGTCATTAAAAAGAAACATAGGACTAGTAAATTATTTAGTGTGTTCTTTCTCTAAGGAGACAAGTGTTCCAATTTTACAACTTAACAGAAATTTTCAGATTAGTGAATGTTTACTGGCAAGGAAAAAGAGCTAAAAGAACAAGCAAATATGAATGTTGAGCAAAAGAGAACAAACATTGTATAAATCAGGAAATATAATAATAAATTACTTAGTTATAAACAATATTTATTGTAGTAATAAAAATGCTGAATATTGATTCAAGTAAAGTTTCTAGTGTAAAGATCTTGGAAGGATAGTGAAACAGGGCAGTAAGTGTGGTGCTTTGGGAGGTTATATTGGGGTTTAGCCACTGGATAGCATTAAAAAGTTCAGAATCAAGAGATAACAATATGCATATTAAATAGATAAAAGCTGTCAGTAGTGTAAGAAAACTTTAAAAAGCTAAAGTTTGTTGAACCGGGTGATTCATACATAGATAAATGTGTACATGAAGAAAACTATTTCTATAGTAAGCCTTATAGTATCTTTTCACTATTTAAACACTATGCACTTAATCATTTACTTTTCAAATTTAAATAAAAAAGACAAGATTAATATGTGACAATTCTTCATATGTGTAAGAGATGAAGGGAATTGCTGTCTGTACCTATTTACAAAATAAGAAATGGAGAAAACTTACATGACTATTTTCCATGTTGTATTAACCTTTGTTGATGAACATTCAAATGAAAAAAAAAAAAGATTATTTCCAGGCCTCAAGTGTCTTATTCAGTTGATTTGATGATATTTTAAAGAAAGTATTAATTGCAAAAATTGGTTAGAATAATAATTGCTGTTTTTTTCAATATAACATATAATTATGGATTATTAATGTAATATATTTAGGCATACACATGCATATACATCTAGATGTCTATTCTATTTCTATTGATTTTGAATACATAGTAATAGAAATAAGCTGCTGAAATGCTTACTGAAAATTTGTTTTTCTGTTGCTTTGCACCAATTACCTTCATAACATTAGGTGGGAATTAGTTTGATTAGTTTGATGAAATGTTCTGATTGAGACACCTCAGGTATGAATCAAAATTGACTTAATTTAATTTCCATTTGTGATTTGATTAGAGCCATATTGCAGCTAAACTTATGTAGATGGGCTAGAATTGACAATCACTTTTTTTTTAAATTATTACTTGAGTTTCATTTTTGGAAAACCTAATCACTAAAAATATTAAGTGATATTTAAAGAGCATAATTTCCATATCCTACTGATTTAACTCCTTGATTTATTTGGAGAATATTCTCTACTGCTATCATTTTTTTTAAGTTTCATTTTTTTAGCATTATATCTGTTTATGCAGTGTTCTAAGAATTTATAATCTTTTATTTCAAAATTTTAAAATCTATAGCTTCTGATGCAAAATACCAAAATATTCTTACTCCCTAGAACTTAAAATAGAAATAGGGTCACTAAAAAATTACTCATATAAGCATCAGGTTCTTGAGGGAAATCTTTCCCTAAGCAGTAGGGTAACATGTTTATGGATACTCTAACATATTAATTAGAAGTTTCTGGGTCACATGGCTCAATCAGTAGAGCATGTGACTCTCCATCTTGGGGTTGGGAATTCAAGCACCAGATTGGGTGTAGAGATTACTTAAAAATAAAATCTTTAAAAAAAGGTTTCTGACAAAAATCTATCTATATTAGTTTCCTATGTCTGCTTTAACAAATAAGAAATAACCTGGTGCCTTAAAACAACACAAACATATTTCCTCACAGTTCTGGATTTCTGAGTCTGAAATCAGTACCACTGTGTAGAAATCAACATGGCAACAAGCCATATGAGAGAATCATGCCTTACCTCTTCCAGCTCCTGGTGTCCCCTGGAACTCCCTAGCTTATAGCTACATCACTAAACATCCAGGTCAGTCTCCTCAAATCTCTTCTCCTCCATCTTGACATTGATTTTTCTGTGTCTACAGCCTCTCTAAGCCTCTCTCTCATAAAGAGATGCATGGATATCCCGGTGGGATAATCCAGGACAACCTCTCCATTTCAAAATCCTTGACTTAATCATATCTACAAAGACCCCTTTTTGTGTCATGTGAGGTAACAGTTACAGTTTTCAGGAATAGAAGGTGCATATATTTTAGGAGGTGTGTTTTTCAGCCTACCCTACCAGTACTTGGGCCTTTAGGACTACTAGGTCTCTTTAATTTCTCTAGAACTAGTAGAGAGACCCTCAAAGGTAGAACAGTTTCAAAATTGCATGTTTTGTCTCCTTGTGGACTGGAAGCTCTTATGCTTTGACAACATGTTGAATCTTGTTACTCAACATGTAGTCTCTAGATTAGACCAGTACCATAAACATTTTGTGAGATGTTGTTAGAAATGCAGAATTGGGTGGCTCCATCCTAGAACTACTGCATTGAAATCCACATAATAATAGTATGGCACATATGTATGGGTGGTTCATAGCCACATTGAATTTTCAGAAACAAATGTGTATGTATTAGCCATGTGTCTTTCCAGACATTGTCTAAGAAAAAAAAAATCCACGAACTTTTTAAAAAGTTAGAGGTGATACAACTTAAAAAAGACAGACATGAATGACTGAAGATTACATTTTCCTGTCACAATAATCTTCAGAAACATGAAATCATAGATAATCATGCAAGTAATAGGTAGGGTTAGCATTTTAAATGCAAATAGTCTTTACCTTATCAGGGTAAGTAGCTTTCTTAGACATTCAACTTCACTAATGAAAATGGATTTTATTTGTATTTCAGGTAATTTGTTTTCGTTTATATTTTTTCTATTATGAGATTTTGGTTATGAGTAGTTTTTCTTCAGGATGTGGTACATGATTTTCTAGAGCATATTAAAATATATTTTGTTTTGATCAAAGCAGAGTTAAACTGCAAAATGTCTAAGAAAGCAAAGCTCTTTGCCTAGTGATATTAGATGTTTACACAAGCAATTGTAAAAATATAGGTCCACTATGTATTTAGGAAATCACATTATGTATTCACAGATTATAACTCAGTGTACATTAAGGATTTTTATGGTGGGCCTGAGGGTATTCCCAAACTTCTGAAGTAGATACCATAAGAGATCAACATAAATTAACTCTTAAAATATCTATTGATCCCATGTGCAAAGCAAGCATAATTGGCATATCAGTATGTTGAACAGAAAAAATACAACCTTTAACTTTGGAAAATTTTCTGATTTGGAGAGAAAAATACATTAATATTTACCATGATTGTGTCGTTTTCAAAGTAATTTATCATGATCTCACCATGTGTTACCATTTCTATGTTATAAGGGAAAATATTGTATGATGTCATTGTATTTTGTTTTTCACTGGTAGTATAGAAATAAAAAATAGCTTTCACAGTCTTAATTCAATGTATTTAACTAACTTGCTGAATAACAGTATAAAAATAAGTTTGAAAAGGCTGAAGAAAGGGCGCATGGGTGGCTCAGTGGGTTGGGCCTCTGCCCTTGGCTCAGGTCATGATCTCAGGGTCCTGGGACCGAGCCCTGCATCAGACTCACTGCTCAGTGGGGAGTCTGCTTCCCCTGCTCTTTCTGCCTGACTCTCTGCCTGTGATCTCTCTCTCGGTCACATAAATAAATAAATTTTTAAAAAATCCTTTAAAAGGCAGAAGAAATGTTACTGTATAAAGGCTTAGAATTTCTATCACCACTTAATTTTTTAGCAACCAAGTTACCACAAATCTTCTTGTTGATCTCAAATAGAGAAAGCATTCTTAAGCTTTAAAATTCTTATATATATGTGTGTGTATCTACATAATATTTGGATAGATGTTGAATAAGATGTTGAGTAAGTCCAGCATAGAAGAAAGAGTAGCTTGTTAATATACAGAAGAATTTCTGCCTTCTTTATTTATTCTCTGGGTTTCTCAGTCACTTTGCATATAACCTTAGCACAATAACAACTTACTAACCTGAAAATGGTGGTCCGATCAAAATAATTTCCTCAAATTTCTATCAGATCATATTTGTAATTCTATATTTCTAATATATTCTTCAACCAGATGTTTATCAATATGTCAAAATGATGAAAGTTCATTGAAGAGAAACTAGTCTTCACTACAGAATATTTGAAAATCTTCATAGTGAAAATATATTTTATGAGTGCTAAATATCCGAAATTTTCTTCACTATTGCTGTTCATACACTGGATAACACAAACTTTAGTTCACAGGTTTATCTAAAATATCATATTTTATTTTGACCTTTTTCTTTAAGAGTAAATGTAGAATATACCATATGATTTCACTTACATGGAATTTAAGAAATAAAACAAATGAATTTAGGAGGAAAAAGAGAGAGAGAAGCAAACCATAAAACAGACTTTTAACTATAGAGAACAAGCGGAGGGTTGCTGGAGGGATGGGGTGGGGGATGGGTTAAACGGGTTTTGGGGATTAAAGAGGATACTTGTTGCCATGAACACTGGGTTTATATGTAAATTCTCCTGAAACTAATGTTGCTCTGCATGTTAACTAACTAGAATTTAAATAAAAATTGAAACAAAAAGAAAAAGAAAAAAAGATGTGGCATATGTATTTAAAGGAATATTATTCAGCCATGAAAAGGAAGGAAATCCTGCTATTTGCAACAACTTGGTTGGGCCTTGAGGCGTTATGGTTTGATTAGACAAATCAGAAGAGAAAGACAAATACTGTGTCATCTTGCTTATTTGTGGAATCCAGTAAAGCTGAACTTGTTGATACAGAGTGTAGAATGGTGGTTACCAGAGGCTAGGATTAAGAGAAGTGGGAGATGTTGGACAAAGGGCCCAAACTTCCAGTTACAAGATGACTAAGTCCTGATGAGCTAGTGTGCAGCATGATAATTATATTTAATATAATTGTATTAAAGACTTGAAAGTTACTAAGAGAGTAGATCTTAAGTGCAATCACCATGAAGAAGAAATGAAATGCTAATTACGTGATGTGATGGAGGTATTAGCTATGGTGGTAATAATTATTTTTATATAGATTTACATTTTATATTTCTGAAACTTACTCAATGTTATATGTCAACAGTATGTATCATAGTATATCTGGGAAAAAATAAGAGAATAAAAAGAGTAAATGTGGAATAGATGAGCATTTTGAACATTAATATGGTCAAATGAGGGTAATGCCTGGAATCTGATCTATTTTATTGCCCATGAAATATTTTCATATGGAAGTTTGTAATATGTACGATCAGGGTTCAATAAAATTTTGCCTTTCAAGATCACACGGTATGGTCTCTTACTTATCAGCAATTTGTGTATTTGTTTATTTAGGAATACTTCTTCATCTTAAAGTAAATTTCCTAAGAGACTTCAATTTTCAATGTAGTGGTTATTATCTGGATAATATGAAGTTACCAGAAGACAAAGAAAGGTACATTTTTAAAAAATTCTTATTCTGTTAAAAGACAGAAACTAAATATCCATAAGTATAATATTGTAAGGACTCTCAAAAAAAGAAATAATTTTTTATGTATTCTAGACCATGTAAAAAAAAAGATTTTAAACAATATTAAAAGACATATTGAAATATTTTACTTGTAAAATATGATTATTTCTGAAAGAAGTCAACATGTATCTGCTTAATTCTAACAGTTATTATTTGGCCATTGTTTTTTTCTCAAAGATCTTCTTAGAAGAATAAAACTGAAAAAAAAAAAAGAAGAATAAAACTGGATTCTTCCTGAATGCAAATAAGGCACTAAATTCAGTTTCTATCCATATAATGCTCCTAGTTATATCTTTTAAGGGATTACTATTTTCAAAGTAGAATACAGATCCATTTGTATTCTTTCTTCTTTATAGAGCAATCATATGACCTACTCCCTAAGCATATTAACTGGAACAAGGCAGTTTTACTCCCACCCCCCCCCCCCGCCACCCCACCAAAGAGGAACATTTCATATTCAGTGATGATATTATCAGTGCTTCTTTTGTTTCTTTTTCTGGTTTTCTCATTCATTTTGTGTGGCCTTTTTTTTGTTTATTTCAATGCTATTATAATTCAGTATGTAAAAAGATCAGCTAGTCATTCAACAATAAATCATTTTATTAAAACAGTATGTCATAAATAGGATTCTATCACAGTTTATCTAATTTATACATCTACATAAAGGTAGAATTATTTCTCTTGTTATAGACAAACCTACTTAAGAGAAACATTTCCCTAAAAATCTACAAAATATATTAATATAAAACTTTAATTTCATAAAATATTTCTGTCTAAATAATTCTAGCAATCAAAATCAATTTGTTCTTTGATATAGATTCAACATACTTAGTCAACAGTTGTTCCATTACCTGTGAATGTTTATCATAGGCCACATTCAGAAAAATAAAGTATGTTGTTTGGTTCTGCTATAAATGTTTACATATTTCCATTCACTGATTAGAAATAAGCCAAATAATTACACGCAGTGACAACTGAAAGGTTAGTCTCACTCTTATATGAAGTTCTCACTGAATTACCTGAAAAAAGTTTCCTATTAATCAGAGAAGCAATCTAAGTTAATTCAAATATTCAAAACAAATTTTTCATGATGTATCAAAGGGGATATTGTGGGTAAGATAGTCAACTTGTTCATAAACTCATATCCCAAGTATTTAACTGAAGTATTAATGGAAATGAGTATCACTGAAAATACGCATATAATAAAAATTATTAACTGTCCCAAATGTAAAAGATAACAGTCTAGCATGTGCCTAATTCTAATCTTAGGTAGTTAGTTTTTTAACAACAGCAGCAATGAAAGCAACGGGACCAGCAAAGAAGAGGAGGTTTTGGACAATCATCGCTCCCAGGTTTATAGGTTTATATGTGGGACAGTAAAATGTCACTTAGTTGGATGACATGTGATTCCAAGGATAACAAATTCTTTAGAATATCCCATTTTGGTTCTACAGCCAGCAGCATTTAAATTTCATTTAACTTCTACATATCAACCACATTCAATTCTTAAAGTCAGCTTCAAACAAGATAAACCACAACAGGTCATTAATCCATTAAACATACTGTTATTTCAATGTGAAGTCCTGGGGATCCAGATACTTGAAACAAAAACAAAAACAAAAATAAAAAACGATGTCCTTGAAGATTTCAGAAGGCAACAAAGGGGAGAGGCATATCTTCAAGTGTATTACATTATTAAAAGATAACTGAAACAATAGGAACATGTATAAGAGAGCAAAAGAGAATGAGATGTATTAAGAGTTAAATATATGTGTTTGCTTTTTACCAAGGAGATATCAGTTTGAGATGAACAAAAGTAATAATAAAGTATTGCGTATTTGAAATCTTCTGTTATACAGAAAAGCTAGGGTGCTTAAAATACGTTTACCTTATGGAAAGTATAGAAAATGAACACTTATTAAGCTCTTTGCTGTGTGCTTTAACATTCAGTGATAAGACGAAAGGATTTAAATCAAATGTAAATGTTTTTCCTGTTATTCAGGCCTTAAGTAAGACCACTAAACCAAATAAGAATTCACTGGATATTTTTAAATGGATTCCATGTATTAATCGACTAAAACTTGATCTATCTAAGAATATCAATGGGAACAGCAGGTAACATCGTTTTAAATGTGTCAAGTGCCTGAAAACTATTGTGGGTGCTCATGGAGTGAGGGGGTTACATTTGTAGTGAGTCCTGTGCTAGACCTGTAGGCAGAAGTCTTGAATTGGATTTGCAGTTCTGTCATCTGATAGATATGTGATCTCTACAGTGACACTTCTCTGAGCCTCTATATGTATATTTGAATCCTTATGTATCCTTCTCCATATAACTGTGAGAATTAAAGATCAATATTTCTTGAAAACATTTGGCAAAGAGCCTGATACATGATGGATTCTTACTAAGAGTACATTGACTTAAATTATGGACAATCTCTACTGGGTCCATATGTTTAGCTTTACAATTAAGTAGAAAGACATGTATTTTAAATTTTTCAAATAACATCTACTCATTTTTGTGTTATCTATATCCATGTGTTAAAAGGTGTAAAGTAGTTTAATTTGTCATCATATTCATTATAATGTGCTGAAACAAGAGTAAATTGAATTTTACAGTGCATTCCTACGTTATGATTAGTGCGTACGATGTTAATAAAAGTATCACATGTGTTCCTTTCAAGACATGATTATTAACTCATTGGAATTAGAGGAAAGGAAATATTATAGTCATTTTTCTTACTTGGATCATTTTTTCCTTCACAATTTCATAAGAGTTAACAGAGATTGTCAGGCTAGGGAAAATGAAACACAATTAATTTGTGTTTAGACAAGTTTCCTATTTTTCTGCCTTCACTGCAGAAGGTTTCACAAAGTCTTGACAGATACAGTTGCTTGCCTGTGGTTGAAGTTGTTACAGGCCCCTCTGCTAAGCAAATTTCCCTATGTGAAATGTCTTATCCTGCCTGGGTCAATAGAATCAATACCACTGTGACATGAATTTATTTGTTCTATTTCACATGAGAATTTCTGAAACCTAGTTATTTGCCTGAGGTTGTTTTAGCTTCTTCCTTTTCCATGAAGTCCCAGTATTTTTGTCTTTAACACCTTGAATTTTCATTTGAGTTAAAAGAGTTTTCCTTGCTATTTTCTTGTTTTATGATAAATCGGACATATTAGAATTTAGGTAAGTTTCTTGAATCAAGACAGGTGCAAGCTACAGCAAGATGTGAAATGTGCTTTAAATTGATTTTTGAATCAATTTTGAGATGTTGAACAACTGTTCTTTACAACATTATGGAACATATTCTGAATTTTTCATTTGATGTCATAGGTAGGTCCCATAATTTATCCATTTATATTTTCTTTACGTGTGTATGGAGTATAGCGAGAGTTCTCTAGTATGTAATCAATTTCCTTGGCATTAACTTCTTGATTTTCCCATGAAATACTTTTGCTCTATCAAGAACACCAGTAAAGCAATACAATAAAAGACTTAACCTATCCTGAGTACAAACGAAAAATAATGAGGTAACACTTTGAGAATTTCATGCCTGTTAAAGTACATTTCCATATGAATATAAAATGCTCTACACATTCTCACATTCTTTGCAAGACTTTTTAATTTTAACTCCTTTGTAACGTTGTTATATATAGTATATTAACGTTGTTAATATACTATATATATTAACGTTGTTAATAAATGTTCCTTTATTTTGACTCAGTTTGATATTCATTTTGTTTATGCTTATTTTCTTAACCTTTACTTCCTTTTGAAGTAATCTGTGTCTAAAAGTAAGTCCTGGTAACAGTTACATAATGTCTATTAAAAGCTCTTAATAGCGTGGAATGATAATTTAATTGTCACATTATAATAATCCCCAATCTTTCATGGGAGTTATGAAAAAGTTTGAAAAAGATAATGATTGTTTTATGTAGGTCTGAGAAAAATAAGTATTTTTTAGTGTAAAGATGTATTCAAGCTTGACTAAGAGGCCATCCATTTTTCCCAGAATTTCCAGTCTACCAAAAATGATGGAATAGTGTTTTGTATAATAGCACAGAGGAATTTTGCTACAGGAGCAGTGGTAGTAGTTAGAGAATACCAATAATGTGATTACTGCCTGTTATGGACTGAGTATTTGTGGCACCCCAAAATGTCTGTATTGAAACCATAATCCTCAGTGTGATGATATTAAGAGTTTTGAGAGGGTAATTTAGGGGATTAATTAGGACATGAGAGTGGAGTCCTTATTATGGCCTTAGTGCTAAGAGAGCTGAATTTTCTCTGTGTTCTCTGCCATGTGAGAATACAAGGAGAAGGTGGCCATCTACAGGCCAGGAAGAGGGCCCTCACCAAATACCATATCTGCCAGAACACTGAATTTGAACTTCTCAGCCTTCAGAACTGTGAGAAATGTTTGGTTTTTAAATCACCCAGTTTATGGCAATTTGTTATAGCAGCCCAAACAGACTAAGACCACCAGAGACTCAAAACTGAGTTTTGTGTTTTTTTGTTTGTTTGTTTGTTTTTTGCAGAGTGAGAAGCTCTCCTGAAAGAAAAAAAAAAAAGGGAAAAGAGCAACATTCTTCTTACTGTGTCCTTGAGTATTGCAGGAGAGTTGTTGGCTCTCCTGTAATAGATAAAAACAGCTTTTTAAAATAGTAGTCATAAGTGAGTAGTACAGTTGCATTTTATATGCACCACAGGACTCAACAATAAGCCAGAAACATATCTATCGGGGGGTTGTGAGCATTCCTTGAAGGCCCTAAATTTCCCAAGGAGAAAAATGGCTGACAGCTGGAGTCAGTCATTTTCTGGGAGCTCCTACAGAGGTAATGATTTATATAAACAAATTCCACTTGGGGATGGGGAATCACCTCAGTGATCAGACAAAAATGTTTGGAGCTGCAAAGGCATATATGGTCCTTCTAGTGAAGAAAAAGTGGTTTCCTCACAGGTCTGACAGCTTCCTCTGCATGTAGAGAAGTGAGACTTCATTAATAAGCTCTGTAGAGAGAACTGCACTGCCTCATAATCATTCTGTGGAAACAGTTAGTCCTGTTGAGGATGACATGAGAAACTTGATGCTTTGTGGAGGAGATCTTAGAGCCAGTTGGCAAACAGGTAACCTGGCACTCAAACTACCACACTTTTGAGAGTAAAATGAGGAGTTATTACTATTAATGATCATCTGGGAATAATAGGCATAAGCCAGAGCTATCCTGGACAAGCTATCTGCACTCTAAATTTAGAATATGGTTTCTCTGCTCTAAAATGGCAAGGACTGGGCGCCTGGGTGGCTCAGTGGGTTAAAGCCTCTGCTTTCAGCTCAGGTCATGATCCCAGGGTCCTGGGATCGAGTCCCGCATCGGGCTTTCTGCTCAGCAGGGAGCCTGCTTCTCTGTCTCTCTCTGCCTGCCTCTCTGCCTACTTGTGATCTCCATCTGTCAAATAAATAAATAAAATCTTTAAAAAAAATGGCAAGCACTGTTTAAGCAAAGGTAGAAAAATAATTTTAATTAATTCACTGGAAATAATGTTCAATGAACAAGACCAGGAAACTCCTACACACAGCACCCATGTATTTGCATCTTTAGACCATATAGTTCCAAACCAAGTAGCATACACATGTTGATTAAATAATGTTTTGGCTAGAGCTGTACATATTTTGTGCAAAATCATATCATTCCTTATGGGAAATAAGTGATTTTTTTTCAATTTATGGATTGCCTGTTTATATTTTGTGTGACCTAGGCTTTGTAGATCCCATTACAAAATAGAGTGAATCAATTGATGAGAATCTGAAAGTTTAAGAGTACTTCTTAGTTTAACAAAAGTTAAGATTATTCTCATCATGGCCCTCAAACTGTGACATTAAACAACACTTTTATTTAAATACCAGGAACTCTTTACTTGGAAAAGAAAGTAAATTGCCGAGCCCACATTTTCAGAGAAATAGTTTCTCTTTATCTTGTAATACAGGACGGAAACATGACTCTCTATGGGATTGACAACAGCAGAACAGATTAGAATAGTCTCCCTAAAATGGGCAGACTTCCATTTGGCTTACTGGTGGGCTATTGTGGTAGCTCACATGCATAGATATATATGCATGTCAAATATATACTCTGATACCCAGCTAGTGGATAGAAATTGAATGTTCCAGCCTTAGTATGAAACTAAGGGCCCTTGTGCTAGCCGACATTGGGAAAAGACGTAACAATTGATAGCAGAAATCTTCTAGTTTAGAACCTTCTAGAAACCTTCTAGTTTAGAAACTGCTGCAGGAAAACAGTGGGAGCCACAAGATAGTATGTCAAGCCAATATTTTAATTCACTAAAGAAATACAGTGGATGGCATCCCTCAAACTAGAATATTCATTGTTAGAACATCGTCAGGGAAGTGCCTCGATTTGTGAGTGTGTGGGATTATGTTTATTATTATTATTATTATTGTATTAACATTATCAATATCATCATCATCATCATCTTGCCCATCTAAAGAGAAAATCATATAGATTAACATGGCAATATTTGATAAAGAAACAAGAAATACCAGTAACTCTCTTGTATCATTGACGGGCACGCATATGTGTGCTCTATTAAATTTAAAATGTTTCTAGTAAAGGAGTCTACCTTCTCAACCTTTTGTATTTAAGGGTGTATACATCAAAAATGTGACACACAGGTATCCAGACATAAAATTCTCTTTTCAGTTCATTTTTTTGAATGCTAATGCTGTTAAACATTGTGATCATGAAAGTGGGGAATCGCATTACAAACATGGTTTGAGTATTGTCTGCTTAATACAATGGGAACTCTGGATCAGTTGTTAACCATTTAAAAAGATATTTAAAATCCACCATGTATTTGAATTCTAGAGTTTCCCTTTCCAAACTCAGCAAATGTTTTCTGTAATGAATTTTAATACACTTAAGTTTCTCTACTTTCTTAATTGAGTTGTCTGGGGAGGTTATAAACTGTTTATAAATATGGAGCCTTTTGTGTCTGTTCAGAATCACCAGTGCATGAGGAACAGCAAAAATGAAACACAATTTAATTTGTCAAGCACACTTCTTTTTCACAACCCATGAATATTCATGAATATTGAAAGAGAAATCTAATCTTATTTTTAAAATAAATGAATAACAATTAATTTCTTATTGTTTTAGTATTTTTCTTAATCAGGCCTTCAGGTATTTTTCTGGGAAGTTAAATTTCAAATTTTATTTCAGAAAATTGTTTTCAAATTAATTCACATATTACAATAAATTAAGAACCCATGGATTTTTGAAAAACTGTAAAACTAGCCAAATGGTGTGAATTTCCAATTTATTCTTCTGTAGAAAGAACTACCTCGTGTTTTACATTATTTTTTTTCCAATTCAAAGTTAAATTTATTCATTACACATTAAGCAGAAGCTTTAGATTATAGATAAAAGAGGTTCTATCTGGTTCTGAAAGGCTTTATTTAGGTTAAAAGTAAACCTAATGTTTGAAGCTTAATTATTGTATGCAATTTAAATATATATTTATGTATCTGTTAAAGACTGAACTTTCACCACATCTGTGTTTTACTGAACTGGTGGCTTTTTAATTTTTTAATTAAAAAAAAAGCTGTTTATTTATTTGATAGAGGGTGCACAAACACAAGCAGGGGAAGCTGCAGGCAGAGGGAGAAGGAGAACCAGGCTCCCCACTGAGCGGGAGCCCAGTGTGGGGCTTGATCCCAGGACCCTGGGATCATGACCTGAACCAAAGGCAGATGCTTAACTGACTGAGCCACCCAGGTGCCCAAGCTTATTTTTTATGAGTTATTCATTTTTAAGTTGCAGACCTTGAAGTATCTACAAATGACCATCACTGGCCCTCTCAAGTTCCTTTGAACCAGAGCTTGGGCCATAAACATCTTCATTTGGCTGTTATATTGTAATACATTTCTTGAATTGTTGCAAACCACTTGCCATTTAAACTACTTTTCTTTCTTGAAGTTTCTTCTTATGTGGGCCTCTTCATCATTTTAATCCAGCTGCTTGAACGTTCTTTCATACATTCTATCTTGTGTCTTTGGATTGCTATCCTAGGTTGGAATTTTTCCTGTTGTTGGAATTTCTTATTTGACCAAGTATGTGATTTTCTACTTCTATATCCTAAGCACCCTCATATTTAGATTTAAAAAATCTACTCCGGTCCCTATTTGCCAACTCATCTGTTTTTGTCACTCTCCTTTCTTCCCTCCATCTGATAGAAATGGGATGCAGGTGCCTGGGTGGCTCAGTCAGTTAAGTGTCTGCCTTTGGCTCAGGTCATGAACCCAGGGTCCTGGGATCAAGCCCCACATCAGGCTCCCTGCTCAGTAGGGAGCCTTCTTCTCCCTCTCTCTCTGTCCTTCTCCCCACTCATTTCCTTTCTCTCTCTCAAATAAAGAAATAAAATTTTTTTAAAAAGAGAAAGAAATGTGATACAAGTATCCATCTGTGATGAAAAGGTAATATATTATTCATTTATAGACTATTTAGAAAATCCTTAAGTTAGTTAGTACATATGGCTGCAATCAGGTCAGTCCTAGTTTATATGCTAGAAATTAAATTTGAGTAACATGCCAAATAAATATGTCTATTAGGACTTGAACTCTAGAAATCAAAATTATTTACTCTTTATTTAGTCTATTTTCCATTACATTGAACTCTTATTCCAAAGACATACTTTTATGTTCTTTGAAAGAAACCAATAGTTCCAATATGTTTAAAAATAATAGAAGATAAGAAATATTTTAAATGTGACCACCTAGGAAAAAAAAATTCTCACTTCATTTTTATCAAAATAATTATAGCTTGAGATTTATTTCTAAATAATTTCATTTTTATCAAAATAATTATAGCTTGAGATTTATTTCTAAATAATTTCATATTAACAGAGCTATGTATCATGAAATCCATTTTTCCTTTCATTCTATAATATAATGACTCTGACATAATATTTCTATGTTTTGGACAACTGAGTCTTAAATATGCTCTTTGTAAATCCATTTGACTATATGACCTAGAAATACAATATTGTTATACACCTTTAACAAAATCAATAAATGTATGGTTACCTAGAGAATAATTTATTAAGGCTACTGCATTTTTAACTGTACTTGAAAAATCTGGACAGAAGTTGGATCCATTATATTATGATAGATTACTTTATAAAAGCATAATGAATCAAATATTTCTATTTTATTTTAATTATGGTATTGATGTTTAACTTTATGCCTGTGGCCAATAGGAACATTTTGTTAATATTCAGAATACTACTTTTAAGATAAAAAATTGTATATTTTGCTTGTTACCTATGTAGTCTACTTAGCATGTATTTCATGTATTTAAACCACTCAATTATATTTCTACTCTCAACAATTATAGTTTATAATTTCAACAGGAAATAAGATTTTTTTTAATGATTTTAGTTATTTATTTGACCGAGAGCGCTCACAAGTAGGCAGAGAGGCAGGCAGAGAGAGAGGCGGGGAAGCAGGCTCCCCACTGAGCAGAGAGCCTGATGTGGGACTCGATCAGGACCCTGGGATCAGGACCTGAGCCGAAGACAGAGGCTTTAACATACTGAACCACCCAGACACCCCAGAAATAAGATTTTAACTATGATCATATTAGCTTTACCACCTGAGATTTTTAACCCATCTCAGTGCTAAAATATAAAACTAGATTGACTTTAGCAGATGGAAATATTTGATAGATTAAAAATTATTATTAAATGTTTAGGGGCACCTGGGTGGCTCAGTTAGGCATCTGACTCTTGATTTAAACTCAGGTTATGATCTCAGGGTCCTGGGATTAAGCCTCATCAGGTTCTGCGTTCAGTGAAGTCTGCCTAAGGATTCTCTCCCTCACTGCCTTTGCTCCTCCCTTCACTCACCTGTGTGCCCTCTCTCTCTAATAAATAAATCTTTTTAAAACGTTATTATCAAATGTTCAGTGTCAAATAATTCTGTCTTCAAGAAAAAATGATAAATTATATAGCTGTATTTATATACAAAGGTAGCTTGGTGATGGGAAATTATTTATTTCACATAATTGGCTATTGTACTAATATTCCATTGCAGGTATATCTATCTATCTATCTATCTGTCTGTCTATATACATGGATAATACATATATGGATATATGAAGTTTCTATTACTAATCTAAAGAAATTTATTCTTATAATAATTAATAATTTGGACAAATTCCTTTACCTATTGTATGTTTTTTCTTTTGTTTTATGAATCCGTCTTGACCATACACATTGTAATTTCACCTGTTGAGTAAGAAAAGCTCAATAAAGACCACATTCATATCTCTTTCAGTATCTCTTTCACAAGGATTTGTAATGTAAGACTGAACTCAAGAGCCCAAATCCATTTTTCATTTGGTCACTTGCACAGGTGGGTGAATGAAGATGACACCTCATTTCTAAAACTACAAGCCAACACTAGTCTGTCTGAGACCTTTGACACACCACAGATTTCCACCCCAGATGATCATATCTGGATAACCATCAGCTAGTTGGCAGTGGCTCTCTGGTGAAATAGTAAGTCTATTAGGATTTTCCTCTGTACATTGATGTTGCCAGAGTCACAGCTGCATAAACCTCTGCCTGATAACGTATAGCCTTAGAGTACTCCTCTGCTTTTGTAGATAAATTACTCTCAGAGGTTTCCTAACTTTGAAAGGTCTTGCATACTGTTTATTTAAGTATTATCACAGCAAGGAAGCCAGCACACTAAGATTCTGTAACTCTCAAAAACCTATATTTGAAAATTCTCCTGAATGTGTTCTTTAATACTATATCCCCACAGTGTCATCCTTGAATTTGGCCCAAGAACCAGACAATATTCACTTATTCAGGGAAATCTTAAATAGTTATCATAAAGTGCAATCTATCCTCTCTAAAATACATCAATAAAAATCTACTGGCAATTTTTAGGGAGGCAATACAAAGTCAGCTTTCATATATGGCTGCAAAGTGCTAGTCTTAGAATACCATTGGCTGACCCAACATCATGACTACATTAGCTCAGACTACTCCCAAATTCCTGAAACTTACTTGGGCCTGTATGAACTAGTTTCCTGAATAGTCTGACCTTTTTCTCTTCTTTGTAAAGAACTAGAATATTTGCAGGTATTTGAACTTTAAGAAGAACAAACAACTGTGTTTTCTGAAGAAAGACAGTGAATTGGGGTGTCTCATTTTAAATCAAAGCTAAAATTTGGTTGGTGCAGATATATTCTCATATAAGAATCACCAAATTTTGCATCACAGAAATAAAGATTTCATATCATCTGAAAAGAAAAATATAGAGAGAATATGTCACATAAAAAATATTAAAAGGTATTTTATTTATACTGCTACATGATAAAAGCTCAAAATAAAATAATTCAGGTGTTTTCTTTTTTTTTCCAGGTGTTTTCAATGTGACCTAATATCCTATTAACTCCAAGTCCCAATTTTTATTTGCAACTCATTATAAAAACCCCCGTGTTCAATTAAAAGAAAGAGTATTATCCTTAGATTAGAGAATGACACATTTTATATTGGTATAACTGGCTTGTCAGCTGAGCCTCTGAAAGAAGGAATCCAAAATAAAATCTACCGAGATTTTTTCATGTCTTATTTCAACCTCAAGTATATGGTTTCATTAAATTACTTAAAATAGTTTCAGCCTTAAATACAACATCACACTTTTTTTTACTTGAGACATAAAAACCAGTACATCGAATTTTAATATCATTTTTTAAAATTTTAAAAGCATTGGTCATGGTTTTAAAATAATTTATGTTAGTATTTTAAAGAATGGCTGACTTAGGAATGGATTCCTGCTGCTGAAAGTTTGGTATTTGTTTTCTATTGACAATCTTACCTCTTTAACTTCAATTTCAGTATATTTATTATTATTTGGGTGATGACATACAACAACTATTTCTTATTTTACCTTGTATTAATTATAGAGATCTTTCACTATTTCATAAATACAACTTAAAATATGAAAGATGGGATCCTCAAAATAATTAGTCAACAGTAAAAAATAACAGTATTGTATGTTGTGCTAAAATAAGTTATAAGCATTATGTTATTTACATCTAAAAAGGAACCTCTACACTACATACAATTTGATAGCAAACTGTTATATAAGACTTAACATGGCAAGAATGCAACTAGGAAAAGCTAATTTGCTTATGTATGGTCATGCTGCTACTAAATAACAAAGTTGTTATCCATACTCACATCTCTTTTATTTTGCATTTCTTATGGTGCTGCGCCCTTTCATAGTTTCTTGGAATTGCACTGATATACTTTAGAACTATCACTATAACATCCCATTGAAACTACTAGTGAGAAAAAGAATGAAAGAAAGAAAGAAAGAAAGAAAGAAAGAAAGAAAGAAAGAGAAACTACTAGTGGAAGATAAATACAAATCGTACATGCTTTAGGAATTTTAGAAAAATGTAAATAGCGGATGTTAGAAAACTGTGCATAGCTTTGAAAAATAACTGTGTCACCAAAACCTTGATCTCAGTTTTACATCTGGTATTCCCAATCATTGCATGAGATTGACGCACTGCCTACCGTGCTAGGAAGGCACTATCCAGTCCGTTTATAGCTCTCCTTTTTAAAACTATTTTATTCATTTATTTGAGAGAGAGACAGAGATAGAGAGAAAGAGCACAAAGAGCAGGGAGGAGGGGGTGAAGTAGGCTCCCCACCAAGCAGGGAGCCCGATGTGGGACACAGATCCCAAAACCCTGGGATCATGACCCGAGCTGAAGGCAAATGTTTAACCTAATGAGCCACCCAGGCAAACCTCATTTTATAACTCTAACGTCTGTGCATTTATAATTCTATAATGTCCTTTCCTTTCAAAGAATGGCATTATACAATTTAATTTAAAATAAGTGATTTAATTTCTTAGAGAAATTTTAGAATAGTATAAACAGATATGTGACAGAAACTTCTACTGCTGTTAAATTCCCATATATTCCATTTTCCCCGTTCTCCAATCTTTATAGTTTTGGAGTCATCTGATTAAAATTATATCTAATCAGCATTGAAAATAAATGTGTTATTCTGAGACAAAAACATTTAAGACCTAGTGTGTGATCCTCCAGCTTTTTTTTTCCTCTGCTTTGAACAACTCTAAAACTCTATGTTGACACAAGAGACTTATGAATATACCCTGAAAATGAGCAAGAGAAAGAACTTAAGTTCAATGTGAAATAATTTATCATTTAAAAATTGAGAGATATCTCAATTAAGATTTTTTTAATTTTTTAAATTGTTTTTAAAGATTTATTTATTTATTTATTTGTCAGAGAGCGAGCACAGGCAGACAGAGTGGCAGGCAGAGGCAGAGGGAGAAGCCGGCTTCCCGCCGAGCAAGGAGCCTGGTGTGGGACTCGATCCCAGGATGCTGGGATCATGACCTGAACTGAAGGAAGCTGCTCAACCAACTGAGCCACCCAGGCGTCTCTAGATTTTTTTTTTTTTTTAGAAACAAACAAACAAACAAAAAAGAACTTAATAGAGATTTCAGGGTTAATTTTTTACTACTGCTTAACTTGTTGACTGATATGGAAAAAGTCTTTTTGTTGTTTTTGTTTTTATAAATTATATTATATTTATAGGAGAGGAAAAACTGTTTTCCTCTACCCGACTTAGGTTCATTTGTAGGAAGCTTATAAATCAGATCTACAAAGACAGATTAATAAGAGAAAAACAGACGTTTATTAGTGTGTTTCCTTAGTAGTCATTGGAGGACCTTGTGAGGAGTAACTGAGAGGGGTGGTTAGAATGACAAAGGAATAATAAATCTTTAGAGAAGTGACAAGACAAAAATAAGGACTTTGAGTTTCTAGGAGAGCAAATTGTGTGAAGACAAATAGAAGGGAGCCAATAGAAGGTAGGGGGTCATTAGTCAAGTATTATGCAGTTTCCTGTAAGGTTGTATTTGGAGTTGTCTCTGGTGATTTCAGAATTATTCTGCCCTTCCTCATAGAGAAAGCAGTGGGGAGAGCAGAAAGATTTCTGTCTGCTTTTTTTTTTTTAATAGTTGCCTTCAATTCAAAATAATCTTTATAACAAAGTGACATTTTGGGGTGGCATGTTCTACTACCTTTCATACTCCTTTTATGTGTATCTTATTTTATGCTAGAAATGACTGGATATTATATTGCTTCCATCCATCAGGTTCTTACTGTTCTATTTTTATTTCCTCTGCCTGAATTACTTCAAATTTTACTCATTGAGTAGCTACAGTCAGATACCATATCATAAATTTGGAAGCATTATGATAAGACATATTGGGAACACTAATGGTAAACTGCTTAACTATTTAAGTCAGTAAATGCTCCTCAGAGTGGATAGCATTTGAGCCTGGTCTTACATATGGATGGGAATTTTCCAATAGTACAACATATCTTAGCTCATGCCATGCAAGAAATAAGAAAACAAGAGAACTTCAAAATATAAAGAACTAACAAAATATCAGAAGGCTCTAAACATTTTTTATTGTTAAAATTGAGGGAACAGGGGGCTCCTGGGTGGCTCAGTGGGTTAAAGCCTCTGCCTTCGGCTCAGGTAATGATCTCCGTGTCCTGGGATCGAGCCCCACATCGGGCTCTCTGCTCAGCAAGGAGCCTGCTTCCTCCTCTCTCTCTGCCTGCCTGTCTGCCTACTTGTGATTTCTGTCTGTCAAATAAATAAAATCTTAAAAAAAAAAAAAGTTGAGGGAACAGGACAGATATTTTTCTTAGTAATTGGTATATACTGCTAATTAACTTTATCTTGGAATCAAAATGATTTTGGATACTGAGGAGTCTGGCTCTTAGTTAAAAAGTTAGGTGTGATTTTCTTAGGCCTGACAATAGATGCATATCCAGGGCATTGTGGTCTTTGAAAGGTGTTGCAATCAAAGACTCGGGTTCCCCTGGCTGGCCATGTTCTTACACATATCCACATTCCTACCCAGGAACTTTCATTTCAAGGTGTCTATACAGACATTTGTCAGGGATGGAGATTTTCTTCAGGTCCCTCCCCTGAGAACTGCTTAAAGGGAAAAGAGGAGAAAACCTTGAAAACACTTTTTTCCTACCGACTGAGTACCCAGTACTATTTAGTGCCTAGTAGTCCTCCCTCCCTCCCATCTCAGGCTCCATAAATCTTCCAAAGACTTTCATCCAGGACTACTTCAACAGTGAGACTCCCCCACATCTGTTCTGATCCGTCTGACCCTTCAACCAAAGTGCTGTTCCATTAAAGAAAATGGAAAAGAGGGAGTCAGCACTCTCTCTAGTTTTAGACTCTTGCTGCTACATGACAGTAACTTGTTAGAAGCTTAACTCTTTATTTTTGACTTGTTGCTTTAATTGGTTACTCTAATATCTGACAGTATAGTTCTCTCTCTTCTGGCTAACTGAGCCCCTGACAGAGCCCCTTTTGCTGTAGATGAAAATACAGTCCCTGGTAGCAGATAATATACTAGATGTGATACATTCTACATTCAGAATTTACAGTATGCCATTACTGTTGTACTTCTTTCTTAAAAATGATTTGTCTTTCAATTTGGAAGGCCATGTCTTGTCATTCTGTAAAGAGGGAAAACTAAAAACAAGTAAACAAACAAACAACAACAACAACAAAACCTCATTATATGTTAACACATGCAATTTATCTTTCATTTTCTGGCAAGTATATCTCTTTCCTAGAAATCTAAGGTGTGTCTACTTTTTGCTTACCCATTCCTATCAGAATTATCTCCTCAATGTAGATGGGAAGGGTATCATCCTTTGGACACTGAGATTATCTATGCCCATGTTGACAAAATTATATCAGAGATCAGAGAGTGGTATAGCTACTAAGTAAAACATGGAAGGATATTATTAAACTTGCCAGTTGAAAGTACATTGCTTTTGGTGTACTTTAACAATTTCTATAGACCAAAGATAATTCTCCAAACTGACAGTTGCATGTAAATTGAGTCTCTGTTGATTTTCTCCAGTACCTGGACTGCACTATAAAAGCAGCTATACAATTGCTTCATCATGTGGTTAAATTTATGATAATCTGCCAACATTCCCCAGGATCCATAGATATTCCGCAGTGACTAAACATACAAACTGAATGAGGTTATATTAGCAATCCCCAATCTTACCTCTCCTCGCAATTGTTATTATCATTAGTTGACTACTTGTATAAGAAATTCAACTTCCAAGGCTTTTTTCAGGGCCATTTAAGTCATTATAATTCTCATTCTAGGGAGCAATGTAGGAATTGAAAACAAATGACAAATGGAAAACATAGCAAAGCAAAACAGAGGGTGTATTACCACAGGATGGGGTCAATGGGGTCCCTATTAGGGACCTTGTGAGATGTTCTTCTTTCAAAATTCCCTTTTCCATTGACTCCAAGGTTCTAGTCTGACTAGTGGATTAAACTTGAATTCTCTGGCCAGGAATTAGCATTGGCTAATAACAATATCATAAATCCATTTATCTGATAAAGACCTAAGAATTTCTGGTCAGTTCCAGAATCTGTATGCTCCTCATTTTCTCTCAAGTTTAAAGACCTCATTCTTTTTTTTTTTTTTTTTTACTTCTTTTTTTTTTAATTTTTATTTTTTTATAAACAATTTTTTATCCCCAGGGGTACATGTCTGTGAATCGCCAGGTTTACACACTTCACAGCACTAACCATAGCACATACCCTCCCCAATGTCCATTACCCCACCCACCTTTCCCGACCCCCTCCCCCCAGCAACCCTCAGTTTGTTTTGTGAGATTAAGAGTCACTTA
>PISX010015294.1:0-49951 GCA_004024625.1 Mellivora capensis | reverse complement strand
TGTCGTTGGTCTACATTTCCTTGGAAATGCAGAATGACCCTACCCGACTGCCTGTGCCCAGTTAGGCAAATGACAGTGGGTCCCCCCTTGATGTATTGTTTGTCGGCTCAATCACTCAGATGAGGGGCATCGCAGTCATCGGCGCATCTTAATCAGTGCCTAATAGAAGGAGGTTCAGTGAAGTGCAGCAAAGACAATACATGTAATAAATTGTCACAGGCCAGTCCGTAGAGCAAGGATCCCTCAGCGGGAAATGCAGGAGCGCACCTTCTCCCTGCCGCAGGGTGTCTGAATAGCTGTACCTAAAGGGTTTGAGCTTTGGAAGTGTTACATTGTAACTCTAGTCCTTAATAAGCGATGCCCCAATGTACACAAAGTAAATGCTATGAGGAGTCCTGCAGTGAAGAAAACCCATTTAACTTTGTTCCAACCAGAATTCTTTCTCTGGGTCATATCTATTAACGTTACAAAAACAGATCTGCGGGGGCGGGGAATACTGACTTAAAGATTTCTTACCCCAGGCAGGATTCATTCATTCATCTCATATGTAAATACTTACTGAATGCTGATTCTGGGTCATTCTGGGTCTGAGCCAGCAGACCAAACCTCCTGCACCACGTTCCAAAGGGGGAGAAAAATAGCCAATAAATGCGACATTCCATTATAACATATTTAAGTGCTATGAAGATCAGTAATGCAAAGAAAAAAGGAGGGGGCATAGAGAGTGAGCAGCACCTGTGTGTGGGGATTGGGGGGGTTCAGAAGGGTTCTATTTCAGATGGCACTTTCAGGAAGTCTTTTGACTTTGACTATGTGATGCTTGAGCACAGACCCAGATGAAGTGAGGAACTGAAATTTCCTTCAGCAGAGGATACCTGCGGGCCCAGCCAGACAGGAACTGCAGAATCGGGAAACTGGGCTGAGACCCTTGATAAATTCTTCTCTGACCCTTGTGCATTCCCATTAAATCTAGTATGGAGTCTTCAGAGATCTGAAATAAGCTTGAGTTCTAATCATTTCCCCCTCTTTGTTCAGTACGAAAGTTACTAAATACACGCCATGAGCTACGCGTGATTTAGACTGTGAGGGAGGGGAGTGGGGGGTCATGTAGTCCTCGTCCAGAGGACCTCTGCCTCTCAGGGACAAGACCAGCATGTCTGCTGACAACGGCCGTGCGGGAAAGAGATGCAGAAGCAGAGAGGCACAGGAGGCAGACACAGTGCAGAAGAGAAGAAAGTAGACTCTCAGGGAAGCTAGTATGGGCAAAGCCTCTGGGGGGATACTTCACAAAAACGGAGGAAGGATTTTGGAAGGTGACTAAAAATCCAGCTGAAGGAAAACAGGGCAGGAAAGGAAAAGGACATTCCCAGCAAAGCAAACAAATCCCTGAAAGGGTATAGGGGATCCTGTGGAGTGTTTTGGGAAGGTGAGAGACAGAGGAGGAGAAGATGGAGTTGCAGGAGGTGGTAAGAGGCAAGGAGGCTCTGAGCGCCGCACATGAGCTGAGCAACCGTATGGGTCAGGCCCACCTGCAGGGTTTCAACAGGCCCCAGAGCAGTCCTTCTCAAGCTCTTCTGTACTTGAAAATCACTGGGGAGTCTCGTTAAATTGCAGATTCTGATTTCATAGGCCTGGGGTGGGGCCCGAGATTCAGCATGTCTAATGAGTTCCCAGGGAATGCCAAGGTTGGGGCCGCCCTTGGGTAGCAAGCAAAGCACGACACCAATGAGAATTTCTGGTGACATGCAATGCCGTCAGTGTCACTAAGTGTCTGTGTCCCTCCAAATTTCATATGATGAAACTCTAATCCCAATGTGATGGTATTTGGAAGGGGGTCGTTGGGGGGGTAATTAGGTCATGAGGGTGGCACCCTCATGGATGGGATGGGTGCCCTTGTAAGACGAGGCCAGAGAACTTGCTGGCTATCCTTCCACCATGTGAGGACACGACAAGAAGATGGCCTTTGTAAACCAGGAAGAGGGCGCTGACCAAGCACCCAGCTGTGTAGGCACCCCAATCTCAGACTGCACAGAGCTGTGAGAAGTCAATGTTTGTTGATTCAGCCACCCAATTCTAATTTGTTGCAGCAGCTCAAACAGAGAGTGTGAGACCTGTGCATCAGTATTTTTTTTTTAAGATTTTTTTATTTATTTGAGAGAGAGAGAGGGAGGAGAGGCAGAGGGGAAGGCATCTTCAGGCAGACTCCTCACTGAGCATGGAGCCCAACCCAGGGCTCAATCCCACCACCCAGAAATCAAGACCAGAGCTGAAACCAAAAGTTGGATGCTCAACCTACTGAACCACTTAGGTGCCCCCAGTGCATCAATATGTTTTAAAGTTCCACTCACAATTCTAGTTCATAATGAGAATCGAGAACCACTGCTAGAGATCACAGGAAGTTTTTGTCATTTATTGTGATAGTTATGTAGGGAATGGATTGGAGAAAAGATGAGAGGAGGAAGGTGCTAGACTAAAGTTTAAGCAATAGATGATGAAGGTCTAAACTAAGACAGCGGTAGTGGTGAAAATTATATTTAAAAATAAAATCAAGAGGACTTGATGGTTAATTAATGCAGGGGGAGGGAAGAGTCTTGCTCAGTGGTAAGTTTCCTCTCGAATTTTAGGCTTAAGCAACTGGGTGATGGTGGTGCCATTATCCAAAATAAGAAAACAATAAGAATAGCATTGTGAAGGAGATGTCTAATAGTCTATTCAATAGGATAGAAGCAGCATGGGGCTTCTCACTACGTTTTATCTTATTTTGTTTCTCTCTTCTTCTCTTTTCTTCTCTCCTCCTCTGGTTTTTTCCTTTTCTTTCCTTTTCCTTTTCCCTTTTTCCTTTTCTCCCTCTCCTCCCCTCTCCTCCCCTCTCCTTCCCTCTCCTCACTACTTTACACATTAATATTACATATAAGTAAACACCGAACAGAAGTCAGTCTGAACACCAGTTCACTAACACAACGTCTCAAGGAGAGGGACTTGCCATTTTTGTTCAGAAGTCTGGTTTTCTATATTCCTTAGGGAGCCATGGAATGCCTCTACCTACGGTCATAGTCAGTGATAAATCAGGTTACCTGAATCCTTTCAGGCGCAGAACTGTGATTTTTTTATGGAGCCAAATAGTGGATGGAACTGGCAAACCCCAGCCCAGGTGAGCAGGTTTGGGGGAAAACCAAGTCACTAAAGGTCTTGCCCCATGAAGCACATAAAGCCAGCACTCTGGGCCAGATTTGAGAAGTGAAGTTTGTACCTTAATCTGCCCCCCCCACCAACCCCTGCAAAAGTTGCTCTGAGGACATATACCATTCTCTGTGTGGTCAGGATCCAAAAGTCTAGTAATATGAAGGTGGATTTTTTTTAAGCTGCCTTAGATCCATTCAGTTCTGAGAGATCAGATTTTGATACTTCTAAAGTAGAAATGGTAGTACTGAACCATTTTGCAACAACGGAGTAGGTAATGTCTCATTACTTTTGCTTATGTGTGCAAGAGAAACAATAACTGAAAAGATGGACAAGATAGCTCTGAGAGACCTATCTGTGAGTTCTTGTGACTGTCATGCTCATAAGTATAAGTAGTAAAGGTAAAGGCTAGAAATTTCTGGGTTTTTATAGGTCTGTCAAAACCACGAGGAGTTGAACAATGGGAAGACATAAAATATTTGTTTATTTTAGGCTTCTTTTTGTGATTAGTCAGAGCCCTAAAGGCTTCTGGGCCTTTGAATCTCACACTGGCAGCCAAAGACGGGGAGAATTTGAGAGGATTCTGTCTGTCTGTGCCACAGCACATGCCTGATGCCCTCCACATCTCTACCCCCTTTTTAGGTCTGATTATGTGTTCACATATGCTCTTCAGAAACTAAATTCCTCTGGAAGCCTGACAGTTTAAATGGCAGATGTGAAAGCCTGCAGCTATAAAACACAAATTAAAAGCAAACATCAGAATGCTGACAATGTGGAGCAAACATTTTCTGAATTGGTGGTGGGGACCATCAGTTTCAGCAACAGAAGAGCATTTTCTTCATGGTCCAGGCACATCTTGCGGTGACATTGTTCCCTGTTTTCAGAGGTGGCACCTCAGCTTGTTCATTGGCATGTATCTCTCTACTGAGCTTTTCCAAACTTCTTGTTTGCCTTGTTTTCTCAGCAGTGGGAAGTCTTGCTGAGCTAAAGTAAAGCAGGTGATTTCCAGAGCACTGGTGTGTAACAGAGCGATGTTTCTGTGTAACTTGTAGTTGTGAAGTGTGATCACTATTTTGAAGAGGCATATTATAACATCCTCTTCTTTTCTAGACTAAGATGACAGCAAGTTCTTTAAACAGATGTCTGAGCCTTCAGTGGCCTCCTTCCTCCTTCTTCTAAATTCCAAAACATCTCAGCCTTTAGATGTTGTTGTGGTCACATGTCATTCGGCTTCGGCATATCAGTCAATAACACGGGGCTGGGCTTGCCAATCAATAACACTGTCACTGTATGAAGTCTGTGAGCTTGGGTGTGGGGAAGAATAAAATGAAAAATGAGATCTCAAAAGAAAGTGGCTGGTGGGACACAGTCTTTCAGCCCGGTCCTTGGAGAGCAGAGTCACTGCTTTCCCTCCCGATGGTGGGAAGACTACCGCTGGAGGTACTTTGGATATGAAGACCAAGTCCTGTAGCCAGAATGGATATTCTTCACAGAAAAGTGCCCCATTTTTCCATTGTTCTTCTTCCTGGAAAACTGGAAAGCCATATTATTTTGTAAGATTAAAAAAAAAAATCACTGTTCCTGATGGTGGCAGATGATCTCTTAGCAGGTGCCCTTGGAGAAAGGTGCCATTGGGCGCTGAAGTTTAAAAAAGCAGGGCTGCTTCATGAAATGACTGTGTCTCCAAAAGTCAACCAAGATTCAGATGAGTGTGAATGGGGACTCTGGTTCTGTAGAGAAGCCTTATGGGATGCAGCTGAGCCTGGGTGAGACACTGAGAAGAACTTCTTTGGGAGGATTTTTGTGGGGGAGGAGGAGTGTGTTTGATCATTTGGTAATTCTCTACAGCCACAGCCTAATTCTTTTATACCTTTTGTGTCTACAGAGGATGCTGCTCTAATCCCAGATCTGCCTCTCTAGGATCTGGGTCCCATTGGTTTTTGTATCTCAAACAAAAGGACTTGTGTGGTCCTTCTTTTTGCTGGCACATTGGCTTGATGCCTTGCTAGTCAATGGTTCCTTTGAGATAGGTGGGGGATTTTTAATGTAACAGAACTCTTCTTTTGGAAAAATGTCAATTTTTTTTTGTGTGAAAACACAAATGCATGGGATAGAAGACTGTATTTATAATAGAATATTAAATTTTTTTATCTTTCTCAAATGTTCCTAAATCATTTACAACATTTTTATTACAAACGGTTCCACTCTACAAATTCACAAGGAAATCAAAGCGGATAAGGAGGCAAGACTTAGTTGAGTACCCACGGTGTCAACAGTGGACTAGGCCATGTGGGGGGTGCAGACAAGGAAGACTCCCCAAAAGCCAGAAGAGTGGAGAAAAGTCCACCAGAAGAGAGGGTTTAAGATGAGCCTAGAAGAACGAGGGGAAACTTTAGACATTCAGGGTGAGAGAAACAACTGCTGACACATGTGTAGTGTGTTTTGGAGTTAGAGAAGCCCGGATCTGAGAAGTCACATTGGATGACAGCTGATGAAAAGATAACCACAAATTGGACCATACTATGAATGGTCCTAATTATTATGATGATGAATTCAAATTTGGGATGTTCAGAAGTTACACACTATGAATTTTATTTTTGTTCACAGAATCTAAAAACCCTATCACCTGCTTTATTTGTGGAGATGTATAAGGGAAGAATGAGAAAATTTCCTTTCTGGTCTGGAGGTTCAAGAGTTTATATTCTCCCTAAAGCAAGAGTATCTGCTTTCTGGGGGATAAAATAGCTGCCAAGATTCAATAGCTCTAAATGGGGTTTTATTGCAGGGAATAGCCATGTCTTTCCTTCTAAACATACATTTTTACATTCAAATATGTTAATAAATCATAGTCATTTTCTTCTGGGAGAGTTCCATGAACCCAAAGGGCTGATAGTTCAAGGATGGACCTTCCTCAGACCTTCCCATAGAAAAAGGCAATAATAACCCTATTCTCAGGGAGACTGAGATGCTCTTGGTCAAAGAGATGAACATAGTGCACTGGGTCCACGATGGCCCATCTACCCTGTTTAATGCTTAGTATATGATTGCTAAGGGCAGAAGAATCCTGAATCATCCATGTCACTCAACCTATGGGTTACACTGTAAGTAAATAGGAAGAGTATCAAGCCTATAACAATTGGGAAAATGGTGAAGTTCCCATGAAGAATCAGAAAAGGCAAAACATTTAGTGTGGTCAGGTGAGGATGACGTTTCAGCTGTCCCATACACTTGGTCTTTAAACTATGGGACTTCTAGATTTGCAGTGAAATTTCCACATTGGCTTCTGTCTAATCCCAGCAATCTTGCAGTACCTGAAGTATTTTTAATTCTTTTACAGACAGAGAATAATCTCCACCCCCCCCCCCAAATGCTGGATTCTTGGGTATTTGGGCTGCATGCGGCTCATACACGATGTCCAGTTATCAGATCACATAAGCCCAGAGACAGCTGACCTCCTCTGTAGACTCTAGTCACTGTGACAGTTGTCAGTCACAGACAGAAAACATGAGTGGTCCTTCAGAATAAACTGCTTCAAAAGACAATGGTTGAAGTGATAGTCCAAAGGTTCATCAAATTAGGGGAAAATTTGTTATGTGATTAGGACAAATGTAGGAGGCCAGCAATAGCCTATTCTCCATGTATGTATATAGGCTTCTTCTCCAGCTCTATTTCGTGTCTGAATATCTTGTTTGTCTTCTCTCTGGAGATAGTCTTCTTATGGATATTCCTCTTGGACATCCATTTCATTATCATGACAGGGCAACAGGGTGCTAGGAAGAGTTTCTCTATAGGAACCTGGGAGCCTGGCAAGCTACAGAGAGATGTTACTTTCGAATAGCATCATTAACAGCTTTCTTAACATGTGCAGACTTCAGATGACCAGGTCTGAGTTGGCATAGTTTGCTGTGGTCATTCAGTTAAATCAGGAGCCATGGGCCTAGAATCTGAGTTGCTTCTTTCTCTTGGGCATGGTTACTATGTCAAGCAAGACTGGTGTAGTATACTGAGTTCCTGGGCTATGTCTTGGGTCAAGGAGTAACCTGGAAGCCATTAACCAGTTCCAGCTGGCTGCTCCACTGACACGAAGATATCAGTGTTTATGTAAAATTAGAGAGAAGATCAAGAGGAGAAGGTTTTATGACTATCTACAGGGATAAAATATGAAAACACAGAATTTAAAAAGTGAACTATTATCGTATTGGTTTTTAGTCTCTTTTCTCATTTTTTGGATTAGAGTATTTCTGTTGCTCTGCCTTCAAGCTCACTGACTCTTCTCTATATAATGTCAATTCTACTGTTAATCCTATCTAGTACTTTTTTTTTAAATGTCAAATTTTGTGATGTCCTATTATTTTAATCACTCTAGCATATTTTCCTTCAAGTCACTGAACATTGTTATACTAGGTTTCTTAAAGTCCTCATAGACATCTGGATCATCTCAGCATCACACTCTATTAATGTTTTTATCTTAAGAAAGAGTCACACTTTTCTGGGGTTTTTGTTTGTTTATGCTACATAATTTTGGGTTGTATCTTAGGCATTGTGAATGTCACAGTGTGGAGACTCTTGATTCTGTACTATTTACTCTAAGAATGTTGAGTGTTGGTTAGTTTGTTTTCGCAACGCAACACAATTGTTTGGACTTGAACTGAAAACTGTCTTGGGGATCAGTCCAAATTCAAGTTTAGTTCTCTTTTCTTAGTTGGGCTATGCACATGTGTAATTCTAGATCAACCAAAGATTTGGACAGTTTATTCACAGAATTCGTAGTTCCCTCTTTCTAGCTATCTCCTTTCTACGATTCTCTTCTCCCTTTCCAGAGAGGAGGTTGCCCAAATTCTGTCCACTAATTCAGTAGTCCAGAAAGACCACAGGTTTTCTATTAGAGTTTTGGGCAGCACTGCCTGAGGCCTGCCTTCAGGCCAAAAGTCATAAAATGGAAACTCATTCTATGTCTTTATTTTCTTCCCAGTCTAGATTCTTTTCAGAATCTGCCTGCTCTTTTTCTACTTTCTGGTGTTTTCTGATAATTTTTTTATTGCTTAGGTGTTTATTTTTGTATGTTGTCCAATGCTAATAGCTATTATTCATAGAATAATTTGTCCAGTGTGAGCTAATTAGGCCATTCCAGAAGCAGAACTCTGCTAGTTAACTATCAAAGTAGTCCACATTTGAGGGATGAATGCTTGGATAAATGTAGTAATTTGAACAATGGAGAGAAGTAGACAAATATAAGAGATAAGATATAGAGATGTGAAGAATTAAGACATTTAACTGTTAAGTCTGAGTTGTTAAAGAGATACAAAGTGATACAATGAAAGACACATGGAAATTGTAATGGTATCTTAGTCAGCTCAGCTGCCATAATAAAATAGACTGGGTGTTTTCAACAAACTGATTTCTTACATTCTAGAGACTGGAAAGTCCAAGATCAAGGTGTCAGCCAATTTGGTTTCTGGTGAGAGCTTTCTTCCTGGCATGCAAATAGCCAGTATGATGAAGAAAGTGTGCTCTCTGATGTCGCTTCTTATAAAGACACAAATCCTGTATATCAGGGGCTCATTTTACCTTAATTATTTTTATAAAAGTCCTATCTCCTACTACAGTCTCACTGGGTATGGGGGCTCCAACATATGAATGTTGGTGGGGGAGACACAATTCAGTTGTAGCAAATGGAAAAGTGGCTTTGAAATGAAAATATTATAAATTATTTTAGACATGTTAACTATGAAATGAATAATGTACAAATTGCTGGAGGTGGAGGATAACGCTTGGAAAAGAGAAGATTATGGATGATTTATAGTCCTCCAACATGTAGCTCAGAGCTGAGGCCGTAGGGGTTGGGTGAGCTGTAGGAGGGAGAAAGCATAGATCAATACTGAGGATTAAGAGGACAAAGACCAAGCCATGTGCAAACTCTCACAGAGGATAAAGGACAAAAAAGTCAGCAACTAAAATTAATGAGTTCTTGGAGAGATAGAGAGGAGGTAAGTAAAATAGTGTGTAGAAAACGAGAAAGAAGGGAGCTATGCAAAAGTGGTCAATTGTGCTAAATGTGGTCAGAAAAGTCTTGAAAAAGGCCAGTCTTAAAAGGCCCTGGATTTGTAAATTAGGAAATCATCATTGACTCTCGAGGACGTAGTCTTACGAAGTGACTGGGAAGAGATCAATGTGCAAGAGATTAAGGAAAGGCAGGATGGGAATGACAGGAGGGACATATTTGGAGTGTAGATGGTGAGTTGGCTTACCAGGCTAGCGAATGCAGTGAGGAACCCTAAAATGTTAACAATATTGTTGAGACCAAATTGAATTCAGCCCTGTGCAGATAACCACTCTTTTCAGCTGACCACATTCATCCTTTCATCAGTCATTGTGCACTAACTACTAAAGCAAAAGTATCTTGCTGAAGATAAAAGAAAGTCTCTGCTCCCTGTCTTCTGCTCACGGCCAAGGCTCAACCTCGGTCTTCTGTGTTTTGAAATCTTTCCCTAGAGAGCTGGAGCTCAACCTGACCTGCTCTTACTAGAGCCATCTTCCTTATCCGAGGCAAGCCCCCTACTGTCTGCAATACTAGATGACTTTTCACCGTAAGTGAAGTAGTGAGCACTGTGTGTTGTATTGCAACATGAAATTCTACCTCTGAATCATGAAATTCTACCTCTGAAACTAACAATATGGTATATGTTAATTAAATTGTATATATATTAAAAACTTTTTTGAAAATTAAAAAAATAAATATAAGAAAAATTTAAAAAGTTAGACAATGTTTCAGATTCCAACAAGCTTTTTCATGAGAACCTCAACTCATAATTTTTTTAAATTAATGCATATTGCAACAATGACTCTGCCATTTATCAGATGTATCAACTTTATTATAAGTTTTTGTATTACAAATATTAACTCTACCTATGAACTGAGTATTTAGTCCAGTAGACTTCGATTCAGTTAGACTGGGTTCAATCCTAGCCATTAATATTGTCGTAGAAGCTTTCCCATTGATTTTATTGGATACCCAGGCTTGAGATCCATTGGATCAGCGGTTTGTTGTTTTGTGGTATTTTGTTGAAGAGCACTGGCCCTGAGGTGGGAACTGAAATATTAGTGTTCTCAGTTTGGGATTGCTTTCTGATCCCTGCCTTTGCTCTAGGGTGACTTCTATTGGTGTTCTGCTCAACTGTACCTCAATTAACATAAGATGAATAATCTTAACCTCACCGTGAAGATTTTTTTTGATCCAATGCAAATACCATTTGATGGATGGTAAATGATTGTGCGTGCAGTTATCTGCTTCCCAATTGGAGTGTATTTTTAATTTCTGGGGAGTCCCTTTACTTGTGTAATATTTGTTTGGACTTGTTTTAGTTGGCATAACTTGTATTCCCCTCACTTCCAGAATACCTTGTTGAATTGCTTTAATTTAAAGAAAAAAAACTGGTGCCTCTGATTTTGCCTAATGATGCCATTAAAGGGAAAATGGAATAGATGGAATAACTAGCTTTGCTAGAGCTTGGTATGTGTCTAGCTACATTTAGGGAGTTTGAAAAAAATAATTTATAGTCTCGGTACTGTTTTTACCCTTATTTTGTGGAGAAGTGACATATCAGAAAATACATAGAACAAGAAAGTAAACATTGTACAAAGGCCTATCTGATGGCATGGAAATACTGAAGTTACCCACTGGTGCAGGACAATAAGAGATAGCAACCTCCAAAGCCTAAAGGCATCATGCAGCTAATTTAGCCACTAAAAACTTCTGGGGGGAAAGGAGGTAAAATGTACGGAAAACAAGTTTAACACCTGCACAGTTATAGCACCTTCTGGAATCATTGGGAAAGCACAAAATACAGCCATCAAAACTTGCTTTACCTTACACCCCTGGTCTGAGTGGGTAAAGGATAGATCACAGGTGAAGGAAAGAAGTTAAGGCAATAGGAAAGGAAATCGGGATTATAGAAAATGAAATGGCATATGGTAGTCACCCAGTAACTACTGGTCGAAAGATTGAATGAAATGAGAGAAACATACTGGAAGGAGGTTGGGCTGAAGCACGAATTTCATCTGGGAATTGCCGGTTGCTTCATTGGATCAAGCATTAAATTATCTGTGTGGTTCTTTTAGCCAGGACATATTTTCCCCACTGATACAGGACTGCCAAAGGGAAAATAAAAGACAGAGCTTATCATGAAAAGAGAGGGGAGCGCTCGCTCTTCTTTCTTTATTGCCTATGTTTCATTATGCCTCATGCACTCTTATAATATATGACCTCAAATTCTAAAGGAAGCCTGGCTTTTCAAAACTCATCAGAATTTTGTTTGGACAATGAAGGATTCCATGGGTGTGCCAGAAAATAAAGCTACTTGGGCTAATTCAGGAAATCCTTCTCTTGTCTTCCACTTGGCTCCCCTCTGCTTCTTCACTTCCATTCCAAGCCTAGGAAATTTTACTATAGGTTCTTCTTTTTACACACTTGATGATCAGTTACAAACTTTAAGGTTTTCAAGTGCTTCTGATATTTAAATAGCTTTACTGTGGTATCATTTATATAACATAAAATTCATCTATTTAAAATAGACAGCTCAGTTGATTTTGGCAAATTTATACAGGTGTGCAGCCACCATCACAGTCCATTTTGGGATGCTTCCATCCCCCTGAATAATTCCCAAGTACTCCTTTGCAGTCAGTCCCTGCTCTGATCTCCAGCCCCAGGCAAACACTGATCAGCTTGATTTGCTTTCTGTGGCTATAGTTTTCTGTAGTCCTTTCTAGAAACTTCATCTGAATGTTAGTATCTGATATGTACTTTTAATTTAGAAACTCAGTTTACCTTATTAAAATGGCCAAAGACCAACTAAATGAAGTGGATCCTGTATGTCACTATAAACAGTAACAGAGTAAAGCAGTTAGAAGAATTTCCTTGATCAGGTGCTGAGACTTTAATTGTGTGCCTCATTTGCTTTGCTGAGTTGGAACTTGCTCCCTTTTAGTTGGGTATTTTGTTCAGTTTTGAGCTATACGTTATCTATTCCATCTTCAAGATGAATGAATCAATCTTCTTTCCAACTTCAGGCTTTATTCCATGGTCGATTTTAGTAAAACACGTTTTCCAAAACTACAAATATTTATGTGTGTGCGAAGGGAAAGAAAACAGAGACACCTAATGAGCCCTCAACCATTTGCAGATAGATGAATGGATGCAAGATGGATGATGAATTCCATATTTAGCCCTCAGGAAAGTAGTTGATATTATAAGTTCTCAGGATGTAGAGAATTCACAAGTTGCTTCTATTTGAAATAGAATTTCACTTTCTGTGTGTTTTTATTTAGCAGAAGGAACGTGAAACATGTTCTAGCAAGGACAAAAGCATTGCAATGGACTAAGTCCTATGTTTTACCGGAGTTTCCCTATGACGTCAAATGTATGTTAGCAGAACAGAAGTGTCCCGATCACAGCATGAGGATAAGGATCATTGAGTTTCTCCAGGCCGACATGACTAAGTATCTGGAAGGTTCACTGTGAGTAATAACAGGGTGGATGTGCTGCTCTGGGAAAGGGTCTGTTTTCTGAGTAGAGTAGAACTCATTTTGGGTCCAGTGTGCTTCAGATTTTGGATGACAAACTGGTCATAAGGCCCACGTTGCCCAATATTTGAATATCTACATTGTTATATAGAAGGATCTAAAGAAGAGTGAGTGTAATTTGGACTCAACTTGTAGGAAGGAACGTGGGCTGTTTGAGGTGAAACATGTCCTCCTTGTTGCACTCATCAGGTATCCCAGCACCCAGCAGTACAATGATGTGGTCAACGCCCTGCTGCAGACCCACCCTTTCCTGGACGAGGATGGTTGTGGCTTCGTAAGTGACCACCTGGCACCATACCATTCATCCCAACCCATCTTAAAATAGTAGCATTGTATTGTCCAGTAATCGTATGTCCCATTCCCCTTTCCTTAGTCTCTCTCTATCTATGTCTGTTTCTCTTCCTCTGTCTTCTTGAACCCATTGTCTCTGTCTGGCTTCTCTCTGATTCTGTTCCATTAGCCTGGTCTCATTCTGTCAGTCCCTGTTTTTTTCTTAGCTTTGGTTTCTCTCTCCACCCTCCTTCTCTTTTCTTCCTCCATCCACGCACCGCTACCCCCGCCCCCACCACCACCACCACCCTGCTCTGGTCTTTTTGGATACCTTTTCTCTCTCTGTTTGTGTTCCTTTACCTTTAAAACAAAAAAAGACTTTTTTTTTAAGGCCAGTTTTAGGTTTACGGCAAGATTGAGAGGAAGATACAGAGATCTCTCATGTACCCCCATCCCCACATGCATAGCCTCCCCCATTATGAATGTCCTCCTCCAGGGTGGGATATTTGGTACAATGGGTAAATGTATAGTGACACATCATATCACTCAAAGTCCATAGTTGACATTAGAATTCTTGCTTGTGGCTGTACGTTCTATGGGTTTGAACAAATGTATAATGACACATATCCATCATTATTGTATCTTACAGAGTATTTTCACTGACCTAAAAATACCCTGTGCCCCACCTGTTCATGCCTTCCCCATCTCCTTCTTTTGTCTTCTTTGTCTCTCATCATCATCTTTCTGTCTCTCCTTCAAAGCAGTTTGGAGGCTTATGTTTACTGTTGAGTCTCCAGGAAGGGTCTTGAAGTGATGTAATATGCAGAAGGAGAAGGGCATGACCACCCTACTTCACTGCTGTCATCACTGGAGTGTTGCTTGCTTTCCTCCCTTCTTTCCTTCTGTTTTCTTTCTGTACTTTCAAGAAATGTTTATTATGTATGGATAGAATGAGAATTTTCTGAGTGGGAGAGGCCTATATATATTCTTTTTTACCACCCAGACTCAGGAAAAGGATTGTATTCCTTGTCTGGAACTAGTAGCTATTGAAGCCCAGTCCAGAATTTAGGTATTTTTTGCTTCTAGTTTGACATCCTTCCTAAAATATTCTGCTGCCTATAAAAGCACACTGTAAAATAAACCAAATTTTTCTAAAAAAACCAAAAAACCCACTATACAAACTCCCCCCCCAAACTACAAAATAAACAAACTTATTTGTCACAACATTGATAATCACACTGATATGCCTGACAAAATTGATTAGAAAAATGCCTTCTACACTCAAGATATACGGTCTGGCAACTAATCAGTGTTACTGTGTATAGAGCTAATTGTGTCTTAAAAAATAATTTGAATTTGCTGTTTGAATAAGTTACATATTCACAAAGTTCAAAATTCAAAAGCGACAATAAGATATAAATGGAAAAGTCTCCCTCCCACCTCTATCCCCCAGCTATCTTATGTTTTTGCCCAGAAGTAACTAATGTTATTAAAGATTCCTTCTAGAGAATCTTTGCATACATATAAGCAAATACATATTTATCCAATTACATTTTGACCTTTAGTTTCATAGTTATGAAAGTGAGACAAATAGAAAGTAATGAATAATGCTTACTTTGATCTTGTGTGCATTTTACTCACTTCTATCCCCAGTGGCATTAACGAAAGATGGTTAACTGATAAGACTTGAAGAATTGCTTGGCATGTTATGGCCCATGTTTGCACACATAGGATGGAAGGGGAAACTCTGGTGCATGGTAGAGAAGGTTCATATGCGTGTGTGTGTGTGTGAGAGAGAGAGAGAGAGAGAGAGCACACAAGCGAGCAAGCTCTTGGTCATTTTTAGGGCTAATTTTATTCTCACCTTCTTATTTTGAAAATTTTCATGTCTACACAGAAATTGAAAGGTGCTGCAGTGAATACCCATATACCCAAGAAACCCAAGGTTTCTCCATCTTGGCAGTACTTTACATCAGTACTTTACTTTAGGCCGGCTGAGCCTTTGTGCTGGCACCTGTCCCGTACATTATAGGGTTGTTGGCAGTATCCCTGGCATTGGCTGGGTGGGAGGAGCCCCCAGCCACTCACCCAGACAATGAGAACAACCACTGTGTCTCCAAAGATTGCCGCATGCATTCTGGGAAGAGGGCAAAATCCTGATACTTAAGAATCACTGATCTAGATTCACTAGGTATTAATATGTCATTACATTTATTTTTCCTGGCTCATATTTATTTATTTGTTTGTTTTGGCTGAAGCATTTGGAAACAAAAAACAGGTTTCAGATGCCATTCCTAAGCACCTCAGCAGATATCTTGTAAGGACAGAGATGATCTCCTCTCTAAGCACAATGCCATTTTTACACCTAAGCAAATGAGCAGTAATTGCGTCATATCATACGCACTAACCGCATAAAGACATATATAACCCAGGTTCCCATTTCTCCAATTATTCCAAAAGTGTTTTTGAAATGGAGTTTTTCCTATAAAACCAAATCAAGGATTACTCATTGGATTTGACCTTGTCTCTTCAATTTCATTTTTTCTCGGAGAGTCTCTCTGAACCCTCCCTCTTCCCCTTTTCCCCTGATATTTATTTTTTGCACAAGTCTAGTCCAGTTGCCATGGAAGATGGTTCATATTCTGGGTTTGTCTGAATGTTTCCCAAGGATCACATCTGGGTTTAAAATGCGGAGCAAGGACCTGCTGGAGGTGCCACGCACTGCTTCCCCTATCAGATCAGGGACTCATAATTTCAGGGCTATTTTGTATTTCAGAGGGGGCTGAAGGAGAACCTGTACCCACATAGCTCTTCCCACTGCACTGCCGGCCTCCTCCCGGGCCCCAAGTGAAGAAGCAGCCAGAGGGAGAATGATTATTCAGTGACAGGGGTATGTTCTACTGAGGCATCTGGAAAAGGCACGGGCAACTTAAAAATGTCCTAGCAGTTGATGGCTGTAATTCTCCCACCAGATCAGCAGGTTTAGAAGGACTTCAGAGCTGTAGAAAACAAGAGGGGGAAAATGTATTTGCACTCATTCATATTTTAGGGCTAAGAAAAACACAAGCCATCCGTTCTTTCTGTGCTGTTGTAAAACAGCAGTGGCAGAGGGCAAAGCCGCAAGCCTGTGGGAGGTGAGGGAGTGTCTCTGACTCATACATACCGAGGAGCTTCGTCAGAGTCTTAAGCCGCCTGCCAGCCTCGGCCCACAGCAGTCCTCTGCGGGGCCGTGGAATTTTTTATGAACAGCACTCTCGTTTACAAATCGCTTCCATGAGGAGCGATCATGTCAGGCTCCCAAAACCCCAGGGCAGTTGATAGGACTGGGCTCGTTGTTCCATTTTATAGTTGAAGAAACTAAGACTGAAGAGTTACTCACTGATTTCTTGGCTAAGACTCACTCGGCCTAGACCCTGCGTCCTCCAATGTAGATCCCTCTTCTGAAGGGTAGGGCATGACTCTTCTAGGGACCTAAGTCAGGGAAGAAGGAATGGAAGAATCTAAGTGCCAAACCGATATGATCTCAGTGGCATTTTCATTTGCCCATGAGGAAATAGAGCTTAGAAGAGGTGCCCCAAATCACCGACTCTTGGGCCTATTCAGGCATATGGCATGACAAGGAAGTCGAGGGACTGAGAAGCAGCCTTGAGGCGCAGGTTTTTAAAGGAAGTGAGGTCCTGAGCAAGTAAGGCCAAGACTTAGAATCTTGCTTCTAGTCTGTTGCTTCCACACGTGGGTCCCTCTACCTCACAGAGGACTGACACAAGACATCCAATATTTATAGTTTACCAGATGCAGCAGGCCCCATGCAGACACGAGCCTGTCTTCTCGTGCTTATAGCTTAGTGAAAGGAAAGGAAATAAAGAGGGAAGGAAGGAGGGCGAGGGAGGGAAGGAAGCAAGCAAGCAAGTGGGGGAGAATGGAGAGAGGAAGAATGAAAAGAACAGAATAGAAAGGCACAGAAGCAGAAACACATCACACAGATGAAGGTAAACTCCCCGTGTGGTGAGTACAGATAAGGAAAGGTGAGAGCCGATAACCAGAGGACAAGAGCTGAGCTCTGGAGCAGAGCAAGAGTTAACTAGATACCAGCAGGGTCAGGGAGGAGAGGGATAGAGATTTCCAGGCCAGAACCAAAGGCCCAGCAGAGGAAGACAGTGTTGGTTTGTTGAGAAAACCCAGTTGTGTCCCTCAGCTGTTGCCCATGTCTTTGATCACCCAAACACCACATGGCAGACAGATTCTTCCAGAGCCCAGATCTGACCATCTGCTCTCCTCTCTCTAGTGGCCTAGGAGGACTTCCTAGCCTGGCTCTGTAGCTGGAAGCTCCATAAAGCCTTGAAAAATACAGACATCCCGGCTCTGCTCAGACCAACGGAATCAGAATCCCGAGGGTCTGGGCCAGCAGCATCAGCATCACCTGGGAACCTGTAAGAAATGCAGATTCTCAGCCTATCCCTGACCTTCCCAACCAGCAGCTTTGAAGCAGCCCCAGCAACATATGTTTTAACAGGTTCTCCAGGAATTGTGATTTGGGTTAAAGTTTGAGAACCACTGCTTTAGAGGAAGAACCAAGGATGAAGGTTCCCTCTGAGATACTGATGTAGTCTCTCCATGGAGAGAGGTTTGAAAAGATCTGATTCTCGATTGCAGCGAAGCTCCGTTACAGGGTAACCGTGCCTTTCAGGATGGGGCTGGCTTCTCTCTCCTGCCTTAGTTTCTGACCCATTCTCTTCTGGCCCATCTTAAACTCCGGTTTCCAGCCATGCACAGCTCTTGCCAGCTCACCAAGTGGCACAGGCTATCCCTCTGCTCCACGGCACAGGCTGCTCTATCTGGAACTTCTATCCACGCTTCCCCCCAACCTGGCATTTCCTAGTGCCATGTCCATTGTCCCCCGCCCCATTTATTTTCTAACTTTAACATCTAAATCTCAGCTTAGGTGTACCTCCTTCAGGAAGGCTTCGGTGGTCTCCCAACACAATGTAAGATAATGCTGTCTCTTTCCCTGTTATAACACTTTTCTTTCTGAATTTAAATTACTCACCCCTCTGCTAGATGGGGTCTACCTGTGCTCCCTCTCCCTCCCAGGGCAGGATCCTGGTCTTTGTGTTTGAAACAGTAGATGATCTACAAATATGTAGATGAATGAATGCCAACAGTATTCACCAAAGTGAATTTCAAGGGATGACAGAAACATTGTTTTTAAGAAAATGCATCCATCATATAAGCATAAGACAGTATCAGTCCTTCTCTAGATCCCAGTGGAAGAGTGGAATGTGTTGTGGAGACAGCAAAGTATGGTAGAAAACATCCAATTTGGGAAATCAGAAAATCCAGACTGAAGAGCCAGTATGTTCACTCAATAACTAGGTGGCGTTGGGGAAATATTTTTATTTTTCTGAGTCTGTTTCCTTAGTAATGATTTAGGGATTATAGCTTTTATAGAAGTATCACAAGACCATCATGAAGGTAAGTGGAAGGCTAGTTCTATTATTTCTATTACTGTGATGTGAAAATAACTTCAATCCAAGAGTGATGAAGATTTTATTGTTTATGTGGGATTATTCCAGTCTCCTTGAAGATTAATTGTCCTGTTCTATTAATTTATGCAGTTTTTATGGAAACGAGCTCTCAAAGATCGCTTTAAATATGTTCGGAGACCCATAGAAGATGATGAACAAGTGATGAGAAATAAGTGTAAATTTGGACACCGAAGAGGCCAGACAAAGAAATCTCTTACCAATATAAGCTTTGATGAGGTTAAAATTGTCCAGATAAAAGTAAGATTGGATATTTAAATGTTCTTATAATTTGTTGATTGATTGATTGATTGATTGATTAAAGGATAATAAGTAATAGCATCTAAAATCACTAAAACAGAATCAGATAGCCTTTTTGAAAACTGGAGGTAGGGAAGTCTGTTTTGCATGGCTAATAATGAATGATAATATGTCCAAACGAGGGCTCCCAAAAAACAGTTCGAGCGGAGCGTGTGTTATTCATCATCTCGTGCTTGTTCTTTCGCAACCTTTGAAAAACTTGGAAACACCCTTATGTTCTGGGCCTTTGAAAAATTTCGCTTCATCTCATCATAACATATATCTTACGTTCTTGCTGTTCTTGCTGCAGACACTTTTTTTGGAAACCATATTGTAGGGTAGCCTCTATCCTCAAGGCTTCAGGGAAGCTTGTAGCCCACATGCATAGATACAAACCTCATCCTGCCCTTTCATTGCCCAGAAGGTGTCCCACACAGAGGTGGGTGCAAGGACGTTTAGGCCTAAGGGCCAGGAAGCGGCTGGAGATTCCCCCCACAGCAGCGGGTGCTGTAAATAATGTGCATGAAGGTCCTAATTACTGAGATACTATAAAAATCCTTTAACTACCCCCAGAGCCCCCAGATATGGTCAAAGCCAAAAATGTCCCCTGCTAATAAAGTAAATGAACTCCTTAGGAAGGATCTCCAAAGCTACCAAGTGTAAAAATAGTCCCATGACTGCCAATTCTGTTTCCACCCCAGTCCAACATGAACATGTAATCCTAACTCTTCACCACAAGCACATTTATGTTAGTGAATGTACTTGGTGTGAATATTTCATTTTCTTTTTTAGCTGGTGTAGTTATTTGATGGTAATAAAGCAACCCAGTTGGTCATCTCCATTTTCTTAGTACGATCTATAAGCTCCAGGGGATAGGAAGAGTTTTTAAACATATTTTGAAAATCATTCATCCCCACAACATAAAAAATTTAGATGAAGCTGTATATTTTAAATATCTTACTATAATTTTCAATGAGGTTTTTCAAGTCCTAAGCCAGTGAAGAGAATATAATTTTATGCCTGCTCTTTGACCAGAAGACAAAGGAAAGGTAACAATTTAGTGGTGTAACTTGTTAGAAACTTTGACTGCAACATTCCAATTGCAAACTAAAATCATGACAAGATAGAGTTAGATTTATTTTAATTACCTTTTATATTCTGAAAATAAAAAGTCACTTTGTAAAGGAACATAATTATGTCATACGTGAATTGATTTTCTCAAGAAATTTGACTTTCCATATACAAAAATGGAGTTCCTTTACATATAAAGTTTTACAAATTCAGTTTTCCTTCCTTTTCTATGATGCGTGGCTCACCAAGATTGATTGGAAAGAATGAATGTAAGCTCGGTAGATTAAGAATTGTCCCTAGCACTAGAACTCAAAGGAATGTTCGTAGGGTCAGGGATCACAGGGGCTAAAGGGCCTCGTTTTTGTTGACACATCATCACTGAACCAATTTGCACACTTCCCTTCCAGTTGCTTCTCAGCACCACCTCAGTTCTTCATGGAATGACACCCTTCATGGCTCTTCCCTTCTACTCTCCTCCCCAAGACCCCCTGACAAGCCTGAATACTCAGATGAATCCTACTAAGATCAATGCGGGGGCTTTTGCTACAAAAACACATTCCCCTCCCCCCCCAACTCCCCAAAACACAGAGAACTAAATGTACCAGAGTCTGAGATGAGTTAAGTTGCCACAGAATTTAGTTTTGACCTTACCAGCTAGGGAAACAAGAGATGATAGAGTGTCTGTTGTTCACACCTAAAGAGACAGTGTTTTCTCTGGCAAACACCTCTAATCAGTGAAGATTTACTCTTCTCCTCCTTACAAATGGAGCCACAGACTGCTGATTCTGTCAGAGACCGTAACATCTCTGTGTGTGACCTCGTGTTCTCTAGAGCCAAAAGCTTTAGAGTTGGGGAAAAGTTTATCCTAGAATCTTACAGAAACAATGTGTTTCTGTACTTTGTACCCTGCATGGCAACAAGGCAAATGGTAAAACCCTAAGAAGAATGGAAAGACAAATCCATTGAATAGACTACTTACGGAATTTAACCCTTCACATGAATTGCCTAAATGACATCCCATCTCTGTTTTGAACTTTTGATAGCTCCTTTTCAGTTTCTTGAAGATTTCTCAAAATTAAAGACATTTTGGATTAAGATACTTTGGCAACGTTCATGTCTCTTAAACTTTCTTGACCGGGCACAGTATTTCCATTATATAGAAAACCGTTATTTCATGTGCAGCAGGGATGGAAAATGCTGATGGAAGCTAGAAGTCAGGAGTCAGGCTATGTCTTCAAAGGCAGGGAAGTGGGTTTGGATGAACTAGAGGAAGATTTTGGAAAGAAGCAAGAGAGGGGAAGAGATTTTCTTTTGTTTTGTTTCATTGCTGTTGTTTCTCTTTTGAGGGTTGGGAACAATTTACCAAAGAACTGGACGTAGATGTCTCAGTAGAGGAAGGAGTTTTTCTTAGCTCTGTCACATGGGCTTCTGCAGATAACGGAGACACCAGCAGAATTTGTGTGGGTCTGAGGCTAGGACATGGACATTTTTCCACTAACTTTCCTCCTATCCCAAGGTCTGGGCCAGTTCAGAACTGCTGAACCTACACTATGAAACCCAAAGCATCTGCAACATCAAAGCATCCACCTGTGAGTTTTAAATCTACCTGGGTTCCTCATATTCTGTTGCTAAAAAACTCGCCAACATGTTATGTGGATGGCTATGCTGGTCAGAATCTCAGACTTTGTTTCCAGGCCAATTCTCCAAAATACTGGGCATTTCTCAATGTTTAAAAATCTTTTTCCAAGGACGCCTGGGTGGCTCAGTTCGTTAAGCAGCTGCCTTCAGCTCAGGTCATGATCCCAGCGTCCTGGGATCGAGTCCCACATCGGGCTCCTTGCTCAGCGGGGAGCCTGCTTCTTCCTCTGCCTCTGCCTGCCACTCTGCCTGTGCTCCTCTCTCTCTCTCTCTCTCTGACAAAAAAAAACACACACACACAAAAAAACAAAACTTTTTCCAGGGATGCCTGGGTGGCTCAGTTGGTTAAGCGACTGCCTTCAGCTCAGGTCATGATCCCGGGATTGAGTCGGGCATTGGGCTCCCTGCTTGGCAGAGAGCCTGCTTCTCCCTCTCTTTCTGCCAGCTGCTCTGCCTACTTGTGCTCTCTCTCTGTGTCACTGTCAAATAAAAATAAATAAATAAATCAATCTTTTTCCGGGCGCCTGGGTGGCTCAGTGGGTTAAAGCCTCTGCCTTCAGCTCAGGTCATGTTCCCAGGGTCCTGGGATCGAGTCCCACATCAGGTTCTCTGCTTAGCTGGGAGCCTGCTTCCTCCTCTCTCTCTCTCTCTGCCTGCCTCTCTGCCTACTTGTGATCTTTGTCTGTCAAATAAATAAATAAAATCTTAAAAAAAAATCTTTTTCCAACCTCATGACCTCATGTTACTGCTGTGTCTTGCAGCCCAATGCAGCAGCTGTGCTCCATAGCTCATATGTGTCTGACTTTTAGTTCTAGGTCTAAGCAGTTTGCAGCCCTGTGAATTGATAAATCTATTTCCTTTGTTTAATTTCCGTTGACGATACTCTGTCTTATGTTTAGAAACAGAGGTATAATTAGATTCTCAAAACAGTAGACTTAACTGAGTAATGTCCTAAGTTGCTGACATTATCCTGTTTAAGTGAAGATACTAGTTTTAAGAGCTTACAGGAATTATATAGAACTGCATAGCCATGTGATGGAATTTTACTTTGCAGTATTTTATTGTGAAAAATCTCAGGTACTTATTAAAGTTGAATGAGTCCCACTTCTTAATTCATGGCCTAACATGGTCATTGTCCCATGTGAGGCCTGTCTTTCTGTTCTCATCCCTATCTGCTCGTCCCTCACCTCTGCCCTTGAGCCACCATTCCAATGTATTCTATACATATCTTTTAATCTCTAAGTGTTCTAAAATGTGTACTATCATTTTGGGACACACACACACACACACACACACACACACATGACTTACTATAAATGGTATTTTATAATTCATTCCTGTTTCACTTTTCTCACGAACACTCTTTATGACTCATTCATATTAGTGTACTTCTAGTCCATGATTGCAATGAATTATAAAGTACTCCCAGCCCCAAGCCCTGTTCCTCCTGACTAGGAACTACAGCATCTTCCATGTCTGCTTCTGGACCTACCTATGTGTCCCTGCTTTCGGTCGTCTACTCAGAAATGGAGCTCATGGGGTGGAGGGTGTGCTTTTACTTAAATTTGACTGATTAGACTCCAGATGACTTTGTTTGTCTCATTCCCACAGTCATGCATCTTCCTGTATTCCTGCCAACCCTTGGCATTACCAGTCTTCTACATTTTGCCAAGTCTATTAGGTAGCAAGTGTAATGTCATTCTTGTCATGATTTGCATTTCCCTTGGTAACTAATGAGTCTCAGAATCTCTTCACATGTTCGTTAGCCTTTTGAGTTTCCTCTTTCAGAAACTCCCTCTTTAGATCCATTGCCCATTTTTTAATGAGTTGGCATCTTCTTTTTTTTTTTTTTTTTTTTTTGGCTAATTTGAAGGAAGCAGTCCTTCCCGTGCCCTAAGTCACAAAGACATTCTTCTACTCTTTGTTCTTTTAAATATATTGTTTTCACTTTCATGTTTAGCTCTTTAAGTCACGTGGAGTCCATCTTTTCTGCTATTAAGTAGGGATCTCCTCAGAATGAGCCACTTTCTCAACATCAGTTGCTAAAAATCCATCCTTCTCTCATTGATTTATGGTGACACTTATTGTATATTAAGTTCCCAAATAGACGTGGGTGTGTTCGGGGCACTGCCTCTTTGTCCCATTAGTCTCTCACTCTGTTTTTATGCCATTGCTACATTACATGATGACTTAGTGTTTATTGCTTAGTATCATGTCAGTGCTTAGTGTACAGACATTTTTTTTTGTTGCCTGTGGAAGATGGTCATGGTCAGGAAAGTTCCTCAGTAAAGCAGTTTCTGGGGAGATTCATCCTGGTTTTCAGAATAAGGGGAAGGACAGGAGATCCTTCTCTCAGGAATCATCCCCTGGGACTCATAGGAGAACTGGTGCTTAGGCTAGGGATGCCACATTCAAGTGGGAGGTTTAGACCCAAAGAAGGTTCTGAGGATCTGTCAGCACCAGAAGCATCAGGATAAGCTATGTCTTACTCATGTGGAAAACCTTCTGTGACATGATGGGGATACCCTGCAGGAGGAATTCTGCCCCTGTCTTCCTGGGGAGGAGGTGGTGGTTGCATCTGGTCTGCAAGAGGCCCTGGGCCTGGATTCATACTAGGTTACAGCCTGATGCTCGTCCTTCCTTGGAGGTCTCTTCACCAGAGGATCCTTGGGTGGTCTTCTTGAGCCTCTGCCATATGCCCCATTTGAAACATTAGGATGTAAATATACTTTTGAAATCCTTAAATTCTTGTTTATCATTTTTTTGACTATTGCATGCATTTTAAAATTTATTTATTTATTTTATTAACATATAATGTATTATTTGCTTCAGGGGTACAGGTCTGTAAATCATCAGTCTTACAAAATTCACAGCACTCACCACAGCACATACCCTCCCTAGTTTCCATAACCCAGCCATCCCATTCATTCCCCCACCCTCCTTCCCTCCAGCAACCTTCAGTTTGTTTCCTAAGATTAAGAGTCTCTTATGGTTTGGCTCCCTCTCCTGTCCCGTCTTGTTTCATTTTTCCCTCCCTTCCCCCACAACCCCCACCCCCCCACCCCGCCTCTCAAATTCCTCATGTGAGTGAGATCATGTGATGATTGTCTTTCTCTGATGGACTGATTTTGCTTAGCATAGTACCCTCTAGTTCCATCCACATTGTTGCAAATGGCACGATTTCATGTTTTTGATGGCTGCATAGAATTCCATTGTATATATCTACCACATCTTCGTTATCCATTCATCTGTTGATGGACATCTAGGCTCTTTACAGAGTTTGGCTACTGTGGACATTGCTGCTATAAACATTGGGATGCACAGGCCCCTTCGGATCACTACATTTGTATCTTTAGGGTAAATACCCAGTAGTGTAATTGCTAGGTTGTAGGGTAGCTCTATTTTCAAGTTTTTGAGGAATCTCCATACTGTTTTCCAGAGTGGCTTTCCCAGCTTGCATTCCCACCAACAGTATAGGAGGGTCCCCTTTCTTGGCATCCTCGCCAACACCTGTCGTTTCCGGACTTGTTAATTTTAGCCATTCTGACTGGTGTGAGGTGGCATCTCACTGTGGTTTTGATTTGTATCTCCCTGATGCCGAGTGATGTGGAGCACTTTTTCCTGTGTCTGTTGGCCATCTGTACATCTTTGCAGAAATGTCTGTTCATGTCCTCTGCCCATTTCTTAATTGGATTATTTGTTCCTTGGGTGTTGAGTTTGGTAAGTTCCTTATAGATTTTGGATACTAGCCCTTATCTGATACGTCATTTGCAAATATCTTCTCCCATTCTGTCAGTTGTCTTTGGTTTTGTTGACTGTTTCCTTTGCTGTGCAAAAGCTTTTGATCTTGATTGTGTGCATTTTCTTTTCTTAAGTTATTGAGGATTCTTTCAGCCAGCAGAACCCTCAACCTATCATCATCAACTTTTTGCTCATGGGATATAAGCCACTTTGACAAGAAGCTTTCTTTCAAAATTTTCTGAAAAAAATTTGGCTTGACTTTTTCAGGTATCCAGTTCTTTACAGTGATGACTGATCTTTTCATTTACCTTGAAATGATTCTCCTCTGTCTTTATGAGGTAGATTAACTCTAAATTGGATATCTGGTGAAAATTTATTCTGTTTTCTTGAAGCAGTACAGAAAGGACTCTGAAGTTTCTACAGGAGCTTTGGCTTCTTTGGCTCCTTTCTAATTTGTTTTTTCTAATTGCAATGAGGTTCTCTCAGTAGAGAGACTTTTAATATGATCTTTAAGTGCATAGATTGTTTTATCACTTAATTTGACTTACGTTTAGTTTCTTTTTAAGAGTTTTCACAAATGACTTAATTCCTTTTTTTAATAAATGACTTAATCTATAAATCAGTTTTTTGAGGGTCTCACTGATCCTGCCATCCTTAGCCCAAGGGATTTCATAGTCTGTATCTTTGCTCTCTATCTGGATTGGGGAGCTCTAGGAAAAGTATTACCATATATGATAATCAAAATGCTTACAACAGAGAGAAACTTTATTTTGCTTTATGTAAAATATACCTAGTTTTCATTTTTTTCAGCTAATCCATTTGGAGATTCTTTCTAGTTCCTCAGGAGGGAGCAGATCATGTCCATTGTAACCTTAGTTAAGGACATTTCTCAGAGTCCGAAACATGGCAGAAACAAAACTAATACCTTGTCCCATCTGATGTAAACTATCTTATCAAACATGTGGTTTTTTTTAAGAGATTAACTTGTGTTTTTAAAAAAATAACAATAAAAACCTCTACCTAATGTCCAGGACAGTGATGCAGGCATTCACTAAACCTTAAAGGCGGTTCTTATATTCCCAAGTCCTCCAAACATTTGCTAAGTAAATAGATAAATCTGCCAGGTGCTAAATTACTAAGCTGACTTAGTAATTGATTTATTTCTATCTTACAACATTTTCTCTTCCTTAGTAATATGATTCATTTTTTAAAACATTTTCTTTTCCTTCTTATTGGGCATCCTGTACCTCCTAACTTTGAAAGTCATGCAGTAGTCTTGTGTGTTAGCTTTCCTTTGCTTAGAAGTGAAATGGAATCAAAAGTTATGCAAAAAGTGCTGAAAGGGCCAAATGCTTAAGAATATCTTGTAGGTTTCTTTGGATTTCTTTTATGGCATTTACTGTTTCCTTCTTACTGCACCTGACACATAATGATTTATTGAATAAATACTAATCACTTTTATAGGCTTTTGAACAGCTGTTTTCTCACTGTGCAGAACTGAGCAGAACAGCAAAAGTTGAAGGAAAATGTTGACAGTTAATTGCATTCGGGATATAATGCAATGACTGCCATCAGCAGGGGGCACATGCGCTGATGCTGTGAAGTTTTACACGTCAGCTGCGCTCTTAGAACCCTGGGCCAAGTGGCTGCCATTTCCCTGATGACTGACTGAGCCACACACATGAATGCTAAGCAGAGAGACTTTTCAAGTTACATAGAGGAACATCATTTCCACAGTCCTTGTGATGACCATGGAATTGAAAACAGGGATGATTGGAATGTGATATGTAGAAAACCTTAGCCCCGAACATAGCACTGTCCAGCAGAAATAGAAGACGGACCACAGATGTAATTTGAAATTCTCCTGTAGTCAGGTTAAAAAAAATAAAGAAAAGTAAAAAGAAGCAAGTGGAATTATTATATTAGTATGTTTTATGTAACCCAATATATGCACAAAATTATCACTTCAACATGCAGTCATTATGAAGAATTGTTAATGAGGTGTTTTATTTTTATTTTTTGGCATACTAAGTCTTTGAAAGTCTGCATTTTCAAAGGCTGCATCTCATTTGGACTAGCCACAGTTCAAGTGTTCAGTTGCCTCCTGCGGCCACCAGACTGGGTGACTCCAAGAAACACACCCTTCTAGGAATTAGAAGGTGAGATGACACTCTCTTGGAAATACCGTAGTTGGCTGGGAGCACGACCAATTATCTGCTGATGACGTTCAGAGCTCCAGACCCCAAATCTTAGGTTCAGGACCTTTCCATCTGGCCTTTAATGTAGATTTTTAAGGATATACATATAAGAATTATTAAACTGGGGGCGCCTGGGTGGCTCGGTGGGTTGGGGCCTCTGCTTTCGGCTCGGGTCGTGGTTCCGGGGTCCTGGGATCGAGCCCCGCATCGGGCTCTCTGCTCCTCGGGGAGCCTGCTTCCTCCTCTCTCTCCCTGCCTGCCTCTCTTGCCTGCTTGTGATCTCTGTCTGTCGAATAAGTGGATAAAATCTTTAGAAAAAAAAAAAAAAGAATTATTAAACTGACACAAGACACCTTCTTCGTAAACTTATTCAGATTGTAGGATGCCGAGCAACATTGTGTCCAATAAAAAAAGTCAGGGTGAGTTTTTATTCATCTCTGTGCGGGAAATATTATAACTATTTTGAACCATGCTGTATCTTACTACATCAAAAGCAGTCTCAATTTTCTGTTCAAATCTCACTTAGAAAGAGTGTCCTCCTTCTTTCTTTCTTTCTTTTTTTTTTTTAAAGATTTTATTTATTTATTTGACAGGTAGAGATCACAAGTAGGCAGAGAGGCAGGCAGAGAGAGAGGGGGAAGCAGGCTCCCTGCTGAGCAGAGAGCCCGACACGGGGCTTGATCCCAGGTTCCTGAGATCATGACCTGAGCTGAACACAGAGGCTTTAACCCACTGAGCCACCCAGGCACCCTGTCCTCCTTATTTCTGTTCCAGCCATGGGCTTAGATGACTGTGCTCTCTGCTACTCTACCCAAGTCCCCCAGAGCTGCAGGGCACGGTGCTGTTGGAGCCGAGGGCCCCACTCTCTGTTACCAGCACTCATGTGGTCAAAGAGGTGTGGCCTAAGCTCATTACCCATTTTGCATCCAACTCAAGTTAATGTTCTTGTTCATTTATTCTGATTCCTTTGAAGTAACAGATGACTCCTACACTGCCCTTCATCGTGTCTATTTGTTGGGATTCCTTGGCTAGGTGTGATCTGTTCCCTGCTTCACGCTTTCTTCTGTCCATTACTTCTTTTTTTTTTTTTTAAAGATTTTATTTATTTATTGGACAGACAGAGATCACAAGCAGGCAGAGAGGCAGGTAGAGAGAGAGGAAGGGAAGCAGGCTCCCTGCTGAGCAGAGAGCCCGATGTGGGGCTTGATCCCAGGACCCTGGGATCATGACCTGAGCTGAAGGCAGAGGCTTTAACCCACTGAGCCACCCAGGTGCCCCTGTCCATTACTTCTTGAGCACGTTTCCCTCTGCCCCCAGCCCCGCCACCCCACCCCCCGCCCCCGTCTTTACTGCTGAGACAGACACATAGCAGCCAACTCTGCTGCTGCTCTGTAAGATTCAGGCTTCTCTCATCCCCTGCTTCGCTCTTGTCAATGTGTACTGCTAAGGAAACCAGCCTGTCAGAACAAGGCCATCCATCTTTTTGGAGAAATCGGGGTTACGCTAAGACCAGAAGCCCTGCACCTGGCCATCTCTGTGCTTGAGAAAGTCACTTCCCCTTTGAAAGTGTCAAATCGCTCATCAGTAAAGTGAGAAGCACAGGCCAGACACTGTCCAAGTTCCTTCTGGCTCTAACGATACATGAATCATTAAAAGGTGAGAATTTGAAATTCTGAAGCAGCCTGCTATTCCTTTGAATACAGTACTTCAATCTAAGATAGGACTTTCTGACATTATGTTGGTCCAATCAGGTAGAAGCGTTCCAGAAACTCTGCTTTCTATGACATTTCATGAATTGTGTGGGGGTGTTAGGGGAAGCCATTCATTATGTGTATACTTGTCTATAAATGTCAATAGTACCAATTTTAGAACTCCCACTACAGTACAATAAAATGAAAGCTGTTTATAATTACAAGCATTCCCTTTCCTTTTTAAAAATTAAGATTTTCCGGGGCGCCTGGGTGGCTCAGTGGGTTAAAACCTCTGCTTTCGGCTCAGGTCATGATCCCAGAGTCCTGGGATCGAGCCCCACATCCGGCTCTCTGCTCCGCGGAGAGCCTGCTTCCTCCTCTCTCTCCCTGCCTGCCTCTCTTGCCTACTTGTAATCTCTTATCTGTCAAATAAATAAATAAAATCTTAAAAAAAAAAAAGAAAAAAATTAAGATTTTCCTTTTTATCAAAAAACTTCTCATTATATACATTTGAGACTTACAAAAGAATCCTATATGTATAATTTATGAGACAAAAGAAACACCGCGAGCCTCACATTCAGCTTTAAAATCGGAACACTGTCCATACCTTTGTGTCTGCCCATCTTTCACTGCCCTGTACTATGAATTTTAGGTTTCTCATTCACCTGTTTTTGAAACATATGAATTTGCCACACGTGTGAGGTGTCTTATTTAGTTTTGCTTGTTTTTGCGGCTTACGTGATGATACACAGTAAGTCATTGATGACTTTTTTTCTCACTCAATATATTGACTCTGGGATTCACCCAGGCTCGGTTCAGTTGTGTTGTTCATTCATTTTTATATTGGCTTAAAATCTACTGTGACTGGAAAACACAGTTTATTTGGATATTCTTTTATTGGCAGACATTTGCCTGGTTTCCAGATTTTGCCTCTGTGAGCTATGCTGCTGGGATTGTTCATTTTGTATATCTTGGCGTATACGTGCAAGTTCTTTCCAAGGGTATATGTGTAGGAGTGGAATTGCTGGCACATATTCAACTGTATAAGACAATGCCAATTGTTCTCCTGGTCGCTACAGACATTTAAACTCACTGAACTGAGTTTAAACTGCCACACCCCCAAGTAAGATACCATTTTGATCAGATATCAAGATAACTCCCTCCCATCTCAAGTAAGATACCAATAGGTTGGGAGTAAAATGTTACTTGTTCCTATTTTCATTTTAATCGCTTATGAGCTTTATCATCTTTCATATTTATGAAATACTCAAGTTTCCCTCTCTGTAAAATGTCCAGTCATATCTTTTACCTATTTTTCTGAGGTTGCCCTTTTTTCTTATTTATTTGTAAGAATTCTTAATATATTCTGTATTCTATTCCACCAGTTTTATCATTGTAAATATCTTCTGGCTTGTGCCTTGCCTTTTGAATTTCTTTATGAAAGCTATTGACCAAAAGTTTGTAATTTCAATGTAGTTAGATTTATTAATCATTTCTCTTATGATTAGTACTTTTAGGAATCCCTTTCCTACCTTGAAATAAGAATTATTTTTATATATATATTTAAATTTAAAGTTCTGCCTTAACATTTAAGTACTTAAGCCATGTGTAATTTACTTTTGTATAAGGTGTGTGGTATAGATCTGTTTTTTCTTTTTTCCCATATGCCTAGACAGTTTTCCGTACCTTCTATAAAACAGTCCTCTTTCCCAGGCATTTGTGTTGTCATCTCTGTTCTTTCCAGAGATCTGTGTCTAGAAGCTCTGCCATGTTGCTCTAGTAATGTTATCCCTCCCCGCATGAATATCAACTTTCCCTATTTACATATTACATACTTGTAAACGTCTTGATAGTTTCGTCTCTATCACTAACTAATTGTTATTTTTTTAAGAGTGCCTTGGTTATTCTTGGGCTTTTTAATCTTTCATGTGAATTTCAGAATCATCTTGTTGAATTCTTAAAACATTAATTTTTGGTTTTTGATAGATTTTAGATTTTGATAAAAATATTATTAAATCTATATCTCCATTTGAAGAAAGGCAGTACTTCCTTATGATACCGAGTTTTTCTAACAGTGAACATGGTAGATCTATTAATTTGTCTCAGTATTTTCTAATAATTTTATAATTTTCTCCATAAAGGTCCTACACATCTTTTATTAGTTGTATTCCCAGGTGCTTTTTACTTTTTGTTGCAACTGTAAAAAATTACATATTCTGTTTGTTAACAAATTTTTTATATTTATCTTACATTCAATTGTTTGTAAAACTCTCTCCCCAACTCTAATAAATTATATGTATATCATTTTGAGTTTTCTTTTAAATAATCAAATCACATCAACTATGAAAGAGGACAGTTTGTTTCTATCTTTCCAATTTCCATGCCTTTTGTTTCTCTTTCTTATCTTACTACTCTGGGTAGGATTTCTAGTAAAACGCTGAATAAGAGTATAGCAGAGCAGCATTGTCTTGTTTCTGATTTTAAGAAAATTCTTTAACATTTCAACATTAGAAATGTTAGTTCTAAGTTTCTGATAGATAACTTTATGTTTCAAAAATTCCTCTTTTTATTTTGATGAACATTTTTTCCTTTAATTTTAAAGGGATGTTGAATTTTATACATATTTTTTCTGCATTATTTCAAATGTGGTCATTTAAAAAAAACTTTGATTGGTTAATGCAGTATATGGTATTTATGCATATTTAGATAATCCAGGTTAATTATAGAACTGTTCATATGTCAAAATTCTCAAAACCTATTTATTTTTGTTTCTATCACAGTGACCCTAAAATTCAGATTTCAGGGGTCCCTGCATGGCTCAGTCCGTTGAGCATCCAACTCTTGATTTTGGCTTAGGTCATGAAATTGGGGTTGTGAGATCAAGTCCTGCATTGGGCTCCCAAGTTCAGCGGGGAGTCTGTTTCCCTTTCTCTCTGTTTTTCCATCTCTGCCTGTTTCCTCTGCTCATGCTCTCTAAAATAAAAAATCTTTTTAAAAAAATTCAGATTTCAGTATGAAAGGCATGTGAAATGTAATGGGTAAATCAATCATATTTCCCTTTAGTTTACTATAGTTCCTTTAGTAATGTCAGACCATTGTTGTGTTTCTGGGATAAGCTTAAGTTAGTTGTTCTTTGTTCTCATTATTTATAATTTTGTTCATGAATGAGACTGACTTGTAATTTTCCTCTTACAGTGTTCTTTCAGGTTTGGGGAGTCTTAGAATAGGTTGGAATCCTTCATAGAATTCCTTTTTCCCCCCACCCCCCTAACCCTGACTTCCTTATACAATTTGCATAAATTTAGAACACTCTGTTTTGAAAGTTTAGTAGAATTTGTCTATAAAACTTCCAGGTCTTGGCATATTCCTTGTGGAAAAATTTATTTTCTATTTATATTTATGTAAGATTATAGGGTTTTATTAGTCTGTGGGTAAGTTATACTTTTCTAGAGATTTGATCACTTGGTCTGTCTTGCTAGTCATCCTACGTTCATAGAAAGTGGATCTACCTGAAGCTCTCTCGTGTTCTTGAAAAGCCCTTATGTAGGAACATTTTAGGCCTATTATTTTTTTTTCATTTTTTTATAAATGACATCTGCTCATATTCTGGTCAGCTAAACAGTTTGCCAACTTGTTAACTCAAGTGCAGTTCTGCTGAGTATCCCCTCAACAAATTTTTCTTTCTTACTTCTCTCTTTTTCTCTTTCTTTCTTTCTTGTGGCAGGAGGCAGTTTATTGTTTATTTATTGTTTTAAAATATTTTATTTACTTCTTAATTTTTTTAAGATTTTATTTACTTATTTGAGAAAGAGAGAGAGAGCACAAGCAGGGTGATGGGCAGAGGGAGAAGCAGACTCCCCACTGAGCAGGAAGCCTGACATGGGACTCAATCACAGGACTCTAGGATCATGACCTGAGCTGAAGCCATACACCCAAATGATTGAGCCACCCAGGTGCCCCTTAAATATTTTACTTAAATTCTAGTTAGTTAACATACAGTGCAATATTAGTTTCAGGAGTAGAATTCATTGATTCCTTACTTACATACAACAGCCAGTGCTCATCCTAAGTACCCTCCTTAATACCATCACCCATCTATCCCATCCTCCACCCACCTCATTGGATCAACCCTCAGTTTGTTCCCCACCTTTAAGAGTCTCTTTTATGGTTTGCGTCTCTCTCTTCTTTTCGCCCTCCCATATGTTCATCTGTTTCTTAAATTTCACATGAGTGAAATCATAAAGTGTGTGTCTTTCTATGAGTGACTTATTTCATTTAACATGACACACTCTAGCTCTACTCGTGTCTTTGCAAATGGTAAGATTTTTAAAAAGATTTTTTTTTTGGAAAACTGAGTAATATTGACATATATTCCCATTTATATTCATACTATACACACACACAGACACACACACAGACACACACACACACACCACAACACATCTTTATCCATTCATTTGTCAATGGATATTTGGGCTCTTTCCATAGTTTGGCTATTGTTGATAATGCTGCTGTAAACATTGTTGTGCATGTATCTCTTTGAATCTGTATTTTTGTATCCTTTGGATAAATACCTGGTAGTGCAATTGCTACATTGTAGGGTAGCTCTATTTTTAACTTTTGGGGGCACCTCCATATTGTTTTCCGGAGTGGCTGCATCAGTTTGCATTCCCACCAACAGTTAAGAGGGTTCCCCTTTTCTCCAAATTCTCACCTGTTTTTTCTTGTGTTGTTAATTTTGGTCATTCTGACAGGTGTGAGGTAGCATTTCATCCTGGTTTCGATTTGTATTTCCTTGATGATGAGTGAGGTTGAGCATCTTTTATGTGTCTGTTAGCCATTTGGATGTCTTCTTTGGAAAAGTGTCTATTCATGTCTTCTGCCCATTTCTTAACTGGGTTATTTGTTTTTTGGATGTTGAGTTTGGTAAGTTCTTTATAGATTTTGGATACTAGCCCTTTATATGATATGTCATTTGCAAATATCTTCTCCCACGTATAAGCTGCCTTTTAGTTTTGTTGTTTCCTTCACTGTGCAGAATTTTTATTTTGATGAAGTACCAACAGTTCATTTTTGCTTGTGTTTCCCTTGACTCCAGGGACATGTCTAGTAAGAAGTTGCTATGACAGAGGTCAAAGTTGCTATGGAAGGTCATATGCTACCTATGTTGTCCTCTTGGATTTTGATAGTTTCCTGTATCATGTTTAGGTCTTTCATCCATTTTGAATTTATTTTTGTGTATGGTGTAAGAAAGTGGTCCAGTTTCATTCTTCTGCATCTTGCTGTCCAGTTTTCCCAACGCCATTTGTTGAAGGACTGTTTTTTTTTCCCCCATCGGATATTCTTTCCCACTTTGTTAAAGATTAGTAGACCATGTACTTGTGGGTACATTTCTGGGATTTCTATTCTGTTCCATTTATCTATTTGTCTGTTTTTGTGCCAGTATCATACTGGCATTATACTGTCTTGATGACTACAGCTTTGTAATATAGCTTGAAGTCCAGAATCATGATGCCTCCAGTTCTGCTTTTCTTTTTCAGGATTGCATAAGCTATTCAGGGTCTTACAAATTTTAGGATTGTTTGTTCTAGTTCTGTGAAAAATGCTGGTGGTATTTTGATAAGCATTGCATTAAATGTGTAGATCACTTTGGGTAGTATAGACATTTTAACAACGTTAGTTCTCCCAACCTATGAGCATGGACTGTTTTTCCATTTCTTTGTGTCCTCCCCAATTTCCTTTATACGTGTTCTAGGGTTTCAGAGCACAGAACTTTTACCTCTTTGAGTAGGTTTGTTCCTAGATATCTTTTTGTTCTTGGTGCAGTTGCAAACGGTATCGATTCCCTGATTTCTTTTTCTGCTGCTTCATTATTGGTATATAGAAATGCAACAGATTACTGTATGTTGATTTTATATCCTGCAACTGTGTTGAATTCATATATTAGTTCTAGCAATATTTTGGTGGAGTCTTTCAGATTTTTCTGCATAGAGTATCATGTCATCTGCAAATAGTGAAAGTTTTGAATTCTTCTTTGACAATTTGGATGCCTTTTATTTCTTTTTGTTTTCTGATTGCTCCTCAACAAAGTTTTCTAGAAACACTTGTTTTTTTGGCTACTCAAACTGATCATCTTGGATTTTTAATATTCTAGGTATTTCCTAGCCATCCACCCCACCCAATGTACTCAAATTTATAGTAAATATAACTGACAGTTTGACGATTCAGTGTCACAAAATACCCACTGTTATTATTTTGAATTTGGATTTTATGGCATAGTAGTGCAGTTATAAAAAGGCATTTAAAAAGGAAAAATACAAACAGTAGCAATAACAAAACCTTAATTTAAAACCTATTTATCTCTTTTAATATTTAAAAGAGCAGAAATAAAAAACATTCCTGTTACTTGTGAACCTTGTAGATAATCTAGATTTCCTCTAAAAGGGTATGTAGAAAATGAAGTAACTCTTACATCTGTCAAGAGAACAGACTGTAAGTAATGATAGTAAGTAATGAACTATCTGATTTGCTAAAGACTGTCCATTTGTTACCCACAGTCAAGGCCAAGTGTAATCACATGTGGTAACCCTCACCTTAGGAGTCCATTACAAGTGCAATAACAGCCTATGATTCAAGTTCTCACGAAGTGTTAAACTGCCACTTGAAAGATGAAACATATTGATATTTCAAAAATATTTTTCAGGAAGAAACTGTTTGCTTAGATTCTGAGACAGATGAACATATTATCTGGTTCCAGCAAGAATATATGAAAACAGAAAAGAACTGGAAAGAAATTGATAAGAGGATGAGTCAGACTTTGGAAATAAGAAGAAAGTTGATTGGCAGCAGAACACCTCTGAAGGACATTCTTAAAATGTTTCCTTTCCTGAAGTGCCCTTATCAGGTATCTTTATTCGCTTATAATATTCTCTAATTTTAATGTCCAAAATGATTTTTTTTCTTTTGTTTTGGAGTATAACAGCACTATGTAGCAAATGGTGGGTGTGAATCTCAGTAGGGTGTGTGAGACTCCACAGGCTATAACTAGGACCATTTGGTAAGAATTTCTGGAAGCATATTCTAATAACATACACTGCCTGCCTTCAGATTTAAAGATTTCCCTGTCATTGAACATACTGGGGAGGCTGGGGGGACCACTACTTAGGGGTGTTTTGACAGTGTGAAACATTTTCCCTTTGCATACATTTGGACAATCAAAATAGTTTACTAAGGAACTGTTAGTCTGCAGCATTACTCAAAATCTATTTCCTTTATGATCCCAAATAACTTTATAAAGTGGAATATATGAAATTTAACAAATAAATCAAATACCCTTCCATTTAGTTTACTTACAGGGGCCTTTAAATGGTCCTATCACAATCTTAGTGTAATGGTAGCTGAGTACATAATGAAAGATTCATTGAAGTTTTTACTTGAGAACACATTTCATGGAAGAATTCTGTGGGCGCAATCAACTGTTTTGAAAATAAAAGTTATCCACGTTATTCTTCCTCCACAAAATGAAAAAGAACTTGCCTGCATATTTTATTTTCATAATCATGCCTATAGCAAACATCTGAGTGCTTACTACGTAGGGGGCGTATTTTCGGTGCTTCACACGGATTATTTTATCTGTTTGTCTCTCAGCAACACTGCCTTAGTTATTAGTTGTTTTCTCTTCATCTTTGGGTTGCTTGGAAGAGTAATAGCCAGGAGGCTTTGGCTATTTCAAGAGTACTCCAGATTGACACACTTAACAATCTATTGTTTTAAAGCAAAACCTTGTCCAACTGACAGCCCATAAACTCCGTAAGTGTAAGGAGCATATTTTAAACATGTTAGTAGTTCTCCAGGTGCCTTGCAGAATATTGTGCATGCAGAACAAATTGAAAATGAAATATTGATTTTTTTTTTTTTTAATGCTGAATGAGTTAGTGAATGGTGGGTGTCTTTGTCTGGACTGCTGTAACGAAAATATCATGGACTGGGTGGTTTATAAACAACAGAAATTTATTTCTCAACAGTTCTGGGGTTGGGGTAGTCCAAGATCAAGACCCTGGCGGGTTCGGCGTCTGACAGTCTGCTTTCTGGTTCATGAACGGCGCGCTCTAGCTCTCATTTCACGTGGTGAAGGGCAATGTAGCTCTCTGGGGACTCTTTTATAAAGGCAAGAATCCCACCTGTGAAGGTTCCACCCTCATAACCCATCCCCTCTCAAAGGCCCCACCTCTTCATTCCATCACACTGAGCATTAGGTCTAACATATGAATTCTGGGGGGACATAAACATTCAGCCCACAGCAGTTGGTGAGGCCCTCTGGACACTGACGCTGCAGCCTTAGGAGGTCTTCAAGAGCGTGTGGCCTGCACAGGTTTAGTGATTCAAAGAGATAAGCTATGGTTCAGCAGCCTTTCAAGGAACATAGATGAGAATGAATCTGAGTCGGGGGCAGAGCAGGTTTTAGACCCAAGACTGTGTGTCTCGTGCTTTGTCTTAGGTCTCTTTTTTCCCATTCCCTCAGGCATTTCACGCTTTATATCCAAAATATGGATTGGGATATGGTTTTTGTAATGACTGTGTTACTGAATGAATAAAGTTGTCTATCTATTGTTTCAAACAAAAGAGCTGAACGTTTCCGCTTTCTTCAGGAAGTGCCTGTCTAGGCCTTATACAGCCAGCTGGGATTCACAATATTTATAAAACCCTTGTTGTGCTTCCTAAAATAAGAGCAAGCTTGACCTTACTTACAAACACCCAGCTAACAAACAATCCCTAGAGCAGGACAGCTGCTCCCACCACTTGTTGCTACTACTACCATTGTGAAGCCCTGTGAGCCTAGGGAGCTTGTGGGCACAGGTGTGATGGAAGAGAAGCAGCCAGCATGGGACATTGGACTGGAGAGTTTACATGGATTCTTCATCACCACCTGTGTTCATCACCCTCCTCCCCTCAAAACACATTTTTTGAACAGAAAATCGGAATGATATTTAGGAACAAAGATTTTAGCCCTAGGTATACTCATAGCTACAGAGGTGTTATTGCTCTACGATTTCTCACAGAACAAAGCCAGGATATATACCTTTGCATAGGTGCACATGTTCACACACACACACACACACACACACACACACACACACAAGATCTGTATCTGTTCATATATCCATATAACCATGAGGTCGCATTTATACCTTCCAGTCCAACCCAAACCAGAGAGCTTATTCTATTTGACTCCTTTTCCATACATTCCGGCTCTCTTTAACAGCACCCACTGGCACCCATTTTCCTCAATCTATTTACTTATTTGTGTCACCTTCCCTAAACCTCATACAGCTAAACTCCTGGTCATGAATGATCAGCCACAGAAAAGCTCCTTTCTCCACACTCCATGTTTTTTCTCACAGGTTACTAATCTTAATCCTTTTTTTCCCCTTGTTATTCAGAATAATTTCTATTGCTCTATCTTCAAGTTCATGAAACTTTTCTTTCTGTTTCCCATATGCATTTCCCTATTCAATGATGTTTTCATTTCAGTAAATGTTATTTTCAAATTGAGTTTCAATTTGATTTTATATATGTATATATGTATATATATATACATATATATATATGAGTGATGTGGAGCACTTTTTTATTGGGATGTGGAGAAATGGGATATATACATGTACATATGTATATGTATATATCCCATTTCTCTGTTGAGATGCCCCACAGTGATGATACATGGAATTCACTGGACTTACCATGTTCCCCACTATCCTAGATTAGTGGTCCACTGAAGGTTGCCTAATAAGAGAGCCACCATGCCTTTATGAGAATGTGCATTCCAGTTTTCTGGTAACTACTTTTGGACCTAGTCTTTGGGCAACTGATGATCTACCAAAATGGTCAAGAAATGATGAGACCCCATGGGTAGTGACTCTTCTTTACAGAGTTTTAGGGGAAGTGATGAGTACTTTGATTCCTACCAGTGAGTGATGATGAATTGTCTTATAAAGCCACCCTTAAAAAAAAAAAGTGGGGTGGGGCACCCGAGTGGCTCAGTGGGTTAAAGCCTCTGCCTTTGGCTCAGGTCATGATCCCAGGGTTCTGGGATCGAGCCCCGCATCAGGCTCTCTGCTCAGCGGGGAGCCTGCTTCCCTTCTTCTCTGTCTGCCTCTCTGCCTACTTGTGATCTCTGTCTGTCAAATAAATAAATAAAAATCTTAAAAAAAAAAAGGTGGGGAGAAAGGCAAGGGAAACAAAGGCAAAAATGAACTATTGGGACTTCATCAAGATAAAAAGGTTTTGCACAGCAAAGGAAAGTCGACAAAACCAAAAAACAACTGACAGAATGAGAGAAGATCTTTGCAAATGACATATCAGATAAAGGGCTAGTATCCAAAATCTATAAGGAACTTACCAAACTCAACACCCAAGGTACAAATAATCCAATCAAGAAATGGGCAGAGGACATGAACAGACATTTCTCCAAAGATGTACAAATGGCCAATAGACACATGAAAAAGTGCTCCACATCACTCAGCATCAGGGAAATACAAATCAAAACCACAATGAGATATCACCTCACACCAGTCAGAATGGCTAAAATTAACAAGTCAGGAAATGACAGATGTTGGCGAGGATGCAGAGAAAGGGGAACCCTCTTACACTGTTGGTGGGAATGCACTCTGGTGCAGCCACTCTGGAAAACAGTATGGAGTTTCCTCAAAAAGTTGAAAATAGAACTATCCTATGACCTAGCAATTGCACTACTGGGTATTTACCCCAAAGATACAAATGTAGTGACCTGAAGGGGCACGTGCACCCCAGTGTTCATAGCAGCAATGTCCACAATAGCCAAACAATGGAAAGAGCCCAGATATCCACTGACAGATGAACGGATAAAGAAGATGTGGTATATATATACAATGGAATATTATGCAGCCATTAGAAAATGAAATCTTGCCATTTGCAATGACATGGATGGTACTAGAGGGGATAATGCTTAGCGAAATAAGTCAGTCAGTGAAAGACAATTATCACATGATCTCACTGATATGTGGAATTTAAGAAACAAAACAGGATCCCTGGGGAAGAAAGGAAAAATAAAACAAGATGAAAACAGAGAGGGAGACAAACCATAAAAGACTCTTAATCATAGGAAACAAACTGAGGGTTGCTGGAAGAGAGGGGGGAGGCGGAATGGAGTAACTGGGTGAGGGACATTAGGAGGGCATGTGATGTAATGAACACTGGGTATAAGACTGATGAATCACAGATCTGTACCACTGAAACCAATAATACATTACATGTAATGAATTTAATTTAACATTTAAAAATGTTTAATTAAAAAAACAGTGGGGAGGCTCCAGTGGTGGTGGAATTCTTGGACGGGGAGAAATTGGGCAGTGACAGGAAAAGATGGTTTTGAGTAAAGGGGATCCCACACATGTAAACTGGTTTTGCTTTTACTTTGTAATCAGATTGTCTATACCTGTTTCTCATCACTTAGTCTCTAAAGCTCTCCTCTTTCCCTTTTGAACACTATTTTTACGTATTTTTAAAGTTTTGCTTCCTAAGATCTAAGTTTTCTTATTTTGCCTCTTGTTGCGCACCACCTAAAGAAATACAAGGTCCTAGAATCTTAGCTGGAAGCCAAATAGCCAAAATACGCATATATCATTGGAACCCTCATTTAGTTGAGTCTGTGCAAAGTTTTAATTCTATGGGTATAGAAGTTTGCTATGTCCATTATTTATCTTATTTATTCTATTCATTTCAGTCTTTCATTATTTTTTCCCTCCTCTGTCTTTAAGTCTTTACTTCTCCACTAAAGCTACTCAGATACCTTGTATATATTTTAAACTAGCATTCAAAGCTTAATATAAGCCTAAAGAGTTATTTACTCCTTACATTCTATACATTAGCTTTTCTTGTGATCTTTTTCTTCTTTTTCCTAGATGTTCAGAGAATTCCAACTTCTTACGAGAACAGATATTTATAAGAAAATAAAGCACATTTTGGAATCCTATTCAGAAAATATACTGACTTCTTTTTCAGTGATGGACAATCCAATCAATATTGCATTGCAAGAAAAAATGAAACAGCACACAGATGAAGAAATGTTGAAACGTTAGTAAACTTGGGTCTCGGGCAATCTGGTCTCAGTTACCTGGATAATTTGGGATAATTAGAAAAGCTCTGTTTTAGAAATAAGTAATTCAGTGAAACAACATGCAGGATGAAAAAAATTCTCAAATAGGGCAAGTGGAAGTACAGAATTAAAACTACACTTGATCCTGTAAAATTATATTTAGGGGAACTAGTTATCTGTTAGTGTCATAATACACATCATGAGGCAAAGCATGCTAAAATCTTCTTGGCTGATGGACAGAGAGTACAGGGCTCTTATCTTCTGGCCATGACCTGGAGGGCAGAACATGAGATCTGGTTTTTATTAGAAGGCAATGTTGGTTAAATAGTTGTGAAACGCTGACGCAATAAAGCTGGTTTATTCTCGGTAGAAGGAATTGAGTAAACAAACAAACAAACAAACAAACAGAAATCCATGTTTAAAGACTGGCTTTTGCTTATAGTTGGCAAAACCTTATTTTCACTTGGACTTTAAGCATGTTTGTTTTGGCAGATCTGAAGATGACAGCCACATGTTTGCTCCTACCAGATGTTTTTGGGGATGATCCCAGCCTTTTTGTCATTGTGAATGAGAAGGTATGCAGTATGTCAGTGATCACTGGGCTTGACGTTTCACATCTTCATATGATACTTTATCTGAAAACAGGGTGGTGGTCTCTTTTAAAGTACAATTTCATCATATTTATAAATATGCTGCACTCTGACAAGTTCATTTACTGTAATATCACGGTTAAATTGAGGCACCTTTTATTATTCAGCCATTATCCACATCACAGAGTGGTGAGTCTATTATCTATTATTTCAGGTGCAAGTTTCCACACCCGTGTTAGAAGTCAAGAACCCTTTCAATGTCGAAGTCTGCGAATTTTCTTTGTACTTAGAAAAAGAGAAGCTCACAAAGGTAGACGACTGTATTACGGCCTTGGCTGCTCTCATTGCTGCCTTCCATGTATTTGGAGTTGAGTGTCCAAGAAGACTATCCCAAACCCTCAACTTCCTAGAGACGCTGATTTTTGATATGCACAGTCCCTGTTTTCCTTCTATGAAAGAAAAGGAAAAGGAAGTAGGATTTCAACACCCAGTTACTTAATGGCATGCCAAATATTGCTTCAGAATTAATCTCTGGGACATCTAAAATTTTATAAAAAAAAATTGTTTTGACTTAGCATTATAGTAGAGGTAGGTATTAGAAAATTGTCTTGTCTCAAAGATGCAAATGAATTTCAGTACCTTCTATCTTTATGCTTAGATACTGAAAATTCTTTGTGAAATTCTGTAATAAAATACGATGTTAAAGAGCTGTTAGAGTTCTAAGAAATTCAATGATCCAAGCTACACTTTTTAAAAAAAATTTATTTTTTCTGAGAGAGAGTACACATGTACACAAGTGGGAGGGGCGGAGGGAGAAGGAAAAAGAATCTCAAGCAGACTCTGCACTGAGCGTGGAGCCCAATGCAGGGCTTGATCTCATCACCCTGAGATCCCAAGCTGAGCCAAAACCTAGAGATGGCCGCTTAACTGACTGTGTTACCTAGGTGCCCCCAGAGCTACACTTTCTAGGGTGCTTTAGTTTCTGAGAGACCCTCCACTTCAGATAACTCAAATTCTTTGATTAGGGTATCACACCTCACACTTGGCCCAATATGCTTGCCCTTGGAAGCCTCAATACCCAGGAGCTGTACATTTGTGTACAACTGACTCTTTGGTCTGAATATGGCTTGGAAACATTTTGGTCTTGAACATTTTAAAAAGATGCACATACTCCCCAGTTCTTTTTCCTCCAGCTGACTGCCTGGTCCCAGGCATTTTGGTTTCCTTCAACCACGTTTGTTGAGAACAAAGGCTCCTTTATCCCTGAGGTCTCCTCACGGCTAGCTGATCTCGCTGGCCCAGTTTCTGATCGCCTGTGACCTGTGTAGTATTCCACTACTTCCCTCCTTTGACACACAGTGATGGCCCCATTCTTGTCTCATATCATCCTACTTTTCCCTGGCTTTGATGTCAGGTGTTGGTGTGAGCCCTGGCTGCTGTTCGGGTTTGATAGGTCTGTAATACGGACCTGGTTTTTCCCTCCCAGAGCCATCTGGGCACCAGTTTCTAGTGTTTGGCTTGGCCCCTTCCTAGACTTGCTCTGTTGCCTGTCTCTGAAGTCCAGGTCCTGATGCCTCATCCACCCAGCTCAGAGTCCCATGCCGTCATTCCATTTGTTCTGTTCCTAAAGACGGTACATAAGGAGTCCTTAGGTTTGACAAGACTCAGTGCACTCTTTTCAAGTATTTTATAAGGATACATGACAACATTACAGTTTTGAGGTGCTCCTTGATAATCATCATCACAGTTTCAACAAAACCTATCAGTTTTGACAGAACAGATTGGTTTAGAGACTGAAGAGACTTAAGTATGCTAATACTTCCATCACAATGCCATGAGCATTTTGGGGGTAACGTCATCAATTTTTTAAAAGTTTACGGAGAAAGGGATTCATATGAATTACTGAAAAATATTTGTATGACATACATCTCTGGAAATACTCATTCTAATGCCCTTTTCTCTGTAAGTACTATTCTTTAAAATGTTTAAGTCAGTGAGCTAGAAAATGCAATTTGATCAGCTGCCCACCTCTACAATGACCATTCACTACCTGCTTTGGTGACAATGGATAGGCAGAGGACCAAATCGGTTCATATCAATTTTATCTGAACTAGTCCCAAATCCCATGATTTCTGTTTCTTCCCTTTCCCCTTCCCTGAACTGTGCCTTTAGTTCCTTACAAACTTCCCTTTATTCCTTCCCCCTCCCCCACCACTTTTTTAGTCCCATAATCTGTCTTATTCTTCCTCTTCCCAAATGAATTTACTAAATTCTTACAGATTCCTTTCCTTGGAAGTACACAGTCTCTGTGGCTAAAGGTCAATGAAAGCCTCTCTTTGTTCCCATAGGCTGGGAAAGGGAGAGGGGTGGACTGCAGGAACACAGCAGTGAGGTTTGGCTCTAAACATGGCAGACACGAGGTGACTGTGAGGGCAAATTCACTTAAGCTTTATTGTCTCTTCCCATGGTGCATCCCCAGTGCCCCCAGCATGGCCCTGCCCCTTGGTAAATACTCCTATTGTTGACTAACGTAACTCTATTTTCTTTGGAGTCTGAGTCTACCAAATCCAAAATGGCATACTTTGGTTATATTCCAACCTGCAGACAGGTGCCAGCTGGCTTACACAATGTTTGCAGTTTTTTAAAAATGCCTCCACTTATTTACTCACTTACTTATTTATTGTTGTTCTTCGCATCACCTGGGACACAGCTTGACAATTTTGAATCCTGCAGATTCTTTACATAGCGAGGTAATGCCCAAATCTTTGACATTGCTCCTGTTCTCATTTGCCTGTTTGACAAGCTTTCTAAAAAAAAAAAATCATACATATGTAAAAAAAGTATCTGCAATTAAGATTTTATTTCATTCATGTCAGATATAACAAGTGCAACTTGAATGTACAAATTCTGAACAGAACATAAGAAGGAAAAAAAAACCCGACAAGGAAAAACTTAGCAGATTCATGCAAAGAAATGAAAGGGACATTGCAGATGCCATGGCCCTTTTGAATTATGACAAATGCAAAGGACTGCTAGTAGACCCCCAACAGGGGACATCAAAGGAAGTCCTACATCCGAGGAAATGAGGGCAACTAAGGAGAGAGGCGGAACTTGCCCCAGAATTCAGACAGCATGCTACGAACTTACTTGCTACTCTTATAATAGTCCTCGAATAAATGGCCCATCCTAGGAGTAGACATTACATCCAAAGGCTGATAAAATAATTTACCTTTTGTGTTGGAAAGACATTCTTGGAAAAGAAACACTACTGCTAGCTGTTTCTAGGTAATCAAGGGCTTTCATTTAAAGTGCATCTGTACATTTATAAAACTTGGGTGAACCGTTCTACAGAGAAAGGAACCTTTCCAAAACAGAGGTTCTTGAATAATTGCTTTGGGAAGTTGCCCCCTGGATCTGTGAGCATTTAGAAGCTTTATGTTGACCGCTGTTGCTCCCTCACACCCCACCTTTTCAGTAAAATCCATACACTCTCTCTTCAGCCAACCCGAAGAAAACCTTTGGGTCTGGAGGAAGATGATCTGGGACAGAACTCTATATGGATTAGTGTTTCCGTCAGCAGAATGACCCCTTCAGCTCTGAAAAGCACCACAGTGACTTCATTGGCAATCAGAGAGAAGCTCAAGATCGTCTCACAAATAGTTCAAGATCCTTACAAACACCCCCCTCCCCCCAATATAACTGCATATTCCTCTGATACCACTGGACTCTTGTAAATACATAGGGCACCACAATGTATAAGATTGATGCCATTCAAATACATCACCTAATTTATTTATATATTTTATTTTTCAATTCCATCATTTATATACATGTTTTTGGTAATTATAGTAAAGATGCTGGTGAAAAGTAATTTGTTTAACATTTCATAATGCGTGCAAAAGTAAAAACACTGATTTAAAGTAATTTTTACCACTGTCCAGCCCCAACAAATTAAGACAAGCAGTTAGGCAATATCATGACTTGCAAAGTTATACTTAGCATAATGTTGCAATTCAAAATATGGCACAAGATGAACAATACAGGTAATAGTCCCACTGGCGAACCTCAGCCAGGTTTTGACTAATTTGGTTTCAGTTGAACTTGGATTATATAAAAAGGTTTCTGAAAGTACTGAAAAAGAAACAGTGTGCATGAAAGAGAATTCAACAATGTTTACAAAATGCCAAAAGTTCTTACTCTGACCCCCCTTTTACCATAAATAATTAACGAAGTCCCCTTCCCCCCACCCCCGAGCCTCAAAAAGATGTACAAAGATAAATTTAGCTCAGTGAACAGAACCAAAGGATGACCGCTGTTAGACAGTACTTGGTTAAAAGCCGAAGGACTTTCATAAGGATTCGTATATATTGTCTCTTGAGGAACATAAATAATCAAATAGCATCGTTCTTTTGAGTTTTGGAGACTTCTTGCGTAGGAGTTATAATTGTCCTTGTGCTTTGAATAAAACATGAGCTTTTAAAGCAGAAAGCTGATGGTATTCCAAATTCCCCATCTTCAAAGTTCATTGTGAGAGTTCTTTTCTGCAGCTTTGAACATCAGGATGGAATTGAAGATTTTGAGAGCAGGGCCCAACTTAATGCTCATAATTTTAACAATGTCTGTTTGGGTCATAAGCAGAAAGGCTTCTCCATCAATTTGCTACAATGGGAAGAAAAGACAAAAAAGATTATGACTCAGTCGGACGTGGTGGTGTGGCAAATAGGCGAAGCTGCGTTACCAGCCGCCTTCTCACAGCACCACGAGAACGGCACAGACAGGAGCTCATGTGTGCCGACGTTTCCCGATTCATGAACCTTCTTATCGACAATAACCAAATGTGGACTGGAAGCAAAGTGAAAACTCAGTCATCTGAAAAATCGGCCTGCAGGAAAAATCGGCCTGCACGTCTCTCCCCGTGATGGCTCTGACTTAGGCAATGAGTCAAGCAGAATCTGGGAAACTCTGGGGTGCCTTAGATCCAGCTCCCATTATGGCAGATTTTCGGATGAGAGAGGAGAATAAGCACACAGTAAGCACACAGCTGCTTGTGGATATAAACAAGGAATTTTGGCAAATGTGTTGGCTGCATGTGAACATTTTTTTTAATTAGCTTTCTGCATTAAAAAAAAAAAAACAGTGATAAATAACATTCATCTTTAGAGTGGCCACAATTACTCTTCACAGACAGAAAAAGAATAGTAACTAACAAGGACAATCAACAGTGTAGATGGAAACACATGAGATGAAGGTGGCAACGGTGGTGTGAAGAATTGCACACTAGGCTAACTGTATTACGCGGGTAACTGTGACCACTATCCTTCCTTGCTCTGAGTCTCTTCTGAGAGTAAAACTCTTTGCTTCCACAGAATAGAAAACTTTGAGGTTTAAAGATACAGCTCTGAAGAAGATGATGTCTGTTTTAGTGGACAGAACAAAGGAACAGTCTTTTTGTAAAATTTTCAGGTTTGGGGGCATTCCACCACTTTAAAAAAATTGCTTTTCTTTCAGTTTTTCCATTTTACACAGAAAGTTAAAAAGAAAAAAGTAAGACACACATTTGCTCTTTGCCTCAGAGTACATCGGAAATTTTGACAGCAATGTACTGTTTTGAGGTGACTGCGTCTGTCCCAAGTTCACACATGGAAGTCCTAACCGCCAATAACCTGAGCACGTGACTTATTTGGAAACAGGGTTGCTGTGGATGTAGCCGGTTAGGATGAGATCATACTGGGGTACGGTGATCCAAGATGACTGATGTCCTGATAACAAGAGGAAATGTGGACACAGAGACAGACATGTGTAGAGGGAAGATGATATGAAGACAAAGACAGAACACCATCTAGGAGCCAGGGAGCGGGGCCTGGAACAGAGCCTTTCCTCCGCCTTCAGGAGGAAGCTACCCTGCTAACACCTTTCTTGCCTTCTTCAGACTTCCAGACTCCAGAACTGGGAGGACAATACATCTCTACCGTTTAAGCTACTGGTTGATGGTTGTTGGTCATGGCAGCCCTACCTAGCAAACCAATACCACTCCAAAATCTGTAAACAGTTTACCAAATAAAGTCTGATATAATTTAGTAGCTGTTTAAGATTTTCCTCTTTTCTCTAAAAATACAACAAGCCTGAAAGCCCTTTTAATTGGTAAGAACTAGGGCCATCTTATGCAACTTTGAGTATTAATTATTTGGAAAAAGTTTCCTAATTTTCAGTAAGGAAACATCTTACTGTTATAAACTAGGAAGGAAAGACACTCCAAGGTAATTTTCCATGTGAAGACAAATTCAGTGGCAGGTACGGGAAACGTTCCATTGTTTTTTGGGGAACATTTGCTCTGGTCTCACTTGCTTATGCTATGACAGTCCTCTGATCAATCAAAGCCAAGCAGAGAGTTGGATCTATTAACATTTCCCTCAACCAAGGCAGACCTTAGTAGGATATATGGTCCGAGAGAAGTCTTCTAAGTCATTAATGAAAATGTCAACTAACATCCCAGTTCCCAAGGAGCTCATTACAAAGATGGGATTGTTTATTATGATCTTGGGCCCTACTGAGCCTCGTTCTGAGATTATGCAAGAATTTAACATGACTGATGACTGATGAAAAGAAACAGTCTGAGAGAAAATGCCAAGGCTGGAATCTGAAAGCTGGGAGTGGGGTGAGAAGGTGAAGTTTCGGTAGATTGTTCTGAAGGTTCCACTGGAAAGAAAAAGTCATCCCGAGGCCAGTGCTGGCCCGTATATTTCACACATGCTGCTTCAAAGTGCAACCAGACCTACACGCCTCCGCTGGAAGGAAGTAAACTTAATTGGAGAAAATCCTTTCTAAGAACAGTGATCACTGCAATGTAATACTGGGCTTGTTTCTTGTTTGCTTTTGTAATGTATATACACCGGTCTTACTCCAGAGGTGAAGTATGTTGCTCCAGGCCCAAAACTCCAAAGGAGGATTTGGAACTCGGGGTGTTCTGGCCTTCCATTTCATTATTATTACTTTGCACCCATGGTTCTTTGCCCAATGTTTTAACTCTGCAAATCACAGTGACATGCTGTTCAGATGTCTTCCTCAGAGGGTCAAAGTATCAGTGTGTTCACTCCACAAAAACTTACTAAACATCTATTACATCCCAGACACTCTTCCTGGGGATGCAAATACAGCAGAGAGTAAGAGATACGGGCAAAAACAAGCAAGGAAAGAAGCCAAAACTCCTTGTGAAGTTTACATTCTAGTAGTGGAAGACAGATTGTGAGCAGAAAATATAAGAAATAAGCAAATTAATTAGTAACAAATTGACAGTAATCCATTCCAAAAGGCGATTCATGCTGTGAAGAGGACAGCTTGGTTGGGGAGATGACAGGGCAGCAAGGACAGGGATGGATGACTGAGAAGGTGGCATCTGAGCCAAGGGAGTGTGTCACGTGACCATCTGGAGGAAGAACATTCCACACAGGGGAGAGCCAGAACACGTCTGGACGATTATGACACTGGCAAGGAGGCCAGTGAGCGGGAACAGCGTAAGCCAGGGGTGGAGGAGACAGAGGTCAGGAGGTTCTCACTTCACTCCAGGTCATGGGGTGTCAGATGGCAGACCCTTGTGAGGATGTTTGTTTTTATTCTGATTTACTACTGAAGGCTAGGAATGGAAGAGGGACATGACTATGTTCATTTTTAGCAGGGTCCCTGGCTAGGCTGGGAACAGATCATAGAGGAGCAGAAAGAGAAGGAGGGAGACTGCTTAGGAGGTTACAGCATTGATCCAGGTGGGAGATGGTGGTGGCTCAGACCAGAGTGGTGGTGGTGAAGGCAAAGAAACCCAGAAAGTCAGAATCCCTACCTGTTCTTAAACTATACCTAGTAGGATTTTCAACAGATTGGATGTGGAGTGTATATGAGAAAGTGAAGTCAAGCATGGCTCAAGTAACAGCCCATCCTAACCCCTGGACTTATTAGACTTTAGAGTCTTAGAGATGACTTACTAGACTTTAGATTTACGGTTTACTTCTAGGGCAGAAAGCCAACACCTGCTAACCTTGTGAGATAC
>PISX010015293.1:0-50086 GCA_004024625.1 Mellivora capensis | reverse complement strand
GCTGGCATTCTTCTGGAGATATAATTATGTGATAATACTAGGAAAACACTGAATAAGAAGACTTAGGAGACTGAACCTTTAGGATATTAAAACATATTATATGGAATAACCTCTAGAATAATGGCATAAGGAGCTTGGTGAACTCTCTACCTAGAAAAACAATAATTTCACTGATGAAAAATTAAAAAAAACCAACAATCATATAAAGCTCTGAAAATTGTCCTAAGGGCAAAGGAGAAAGTTTATCATTTAAGAAAATCTACTAATCATCAAAATTAAAAACCTTGGTCCTTTAAAGGACAGCATGAGAAAAATAAAAAGACAACTCACAGAATGAGAGAAAATATTTGCAGATCATATATCTGACAAAGGAATTGTATCCAAGATATATAAAGACCTCTTATAATTTAATAATAAAATCCACTTGAAAAATGGACAAAAAAATCTGAACAGAGACTTCTCCAAAATGTGTAAGTGGCCAATAAATACATTTAAAGATGCTTAGTATCAACAGTCATTGGAGAAATGTAAATCAAAACCATGATAAACTATACTCAAAAAAATTTAAAAAACAGAATGACATGTTATGTCACACATACTTGGATGATTATAATGAAAAAACAGGTAGTAACAATTTGTTATTAGTGGGGATGTGAAAAAATTGGAATTATCAGACACTACACTTGAGAATGTATAATGATGCCCCCCACTTTGGAAAACAGTTTAGGAGTTTGTCTTTATTGCCTGAATATTATTCAGGCATAAAGAGAAATGAAGTACTAACCAGTGGTTCATTATGAATGAACCCTGAAAACATCAAGCTAAGTGAAAGAAGCCAGGCACATAAAGCCACATAGTGTGTGATTCCATTTATATGAAATGCCCAGAGAAAGCACGTTAGGGTTGCTGAGGGCTGAAGGGACTGAATAGGGAGTGATTGCTGATGGATGTGGGGTTTCTTGTTGGTGTGATGAAAGTATTCTAAAATTGATTGTGATGTTGGTTGTACAATTTGAATCTATTAAAAAAAAAAGCACTGAATTGTGTATTTTCAATGGTTGAATTAGGTAGTATGTAAATTATACCTCAAGCTACTGAAAAGAAGAAAATTGATCAATTTCCAGTAAGAACCGTGAGAATCTGTAGCATTTGAATGGTGGTCTGTTCCGTAATCCCCTTTTCCACCCTACTCTGTGTTATAGAAGCTGTATCCAGGCACTGCAGACAAGAAGATGGGTGCTTCCTCTCTCCTTGGCTCTTAGCCAGGGGTTATGATTTCTTCCGGGGAGAGGCAAACAGCTGTAATATCTCATCCCTCAGAGCCATGTGTTGCAGCAGTTCTATTCCAGGCAGACATGGGTGAGGGGACCAGATTGCTCTTCCTCTACCTAGACCTCGCTTGTAATGCAGAAGCTCTACCCCAGTCTTGGCAGGCCAAGAAAATTGGGGCCAACTGCACTCTTCTTTAACTTCATTCTTCTTTCCAGTTGCTTCCCTTTATCTCTCCTTCCCTTCTTATCAGGAAATGGTTGTCTAAACTTCCTGTTTCCACTGACTTCTCTCTCACTCAATTAGGACCAAAAAAAGTTACTACTTCTTCAACCTATTCCAGTCTGAGTTATAGCAGATTTCATCAAGGTCACCAATGACCTCTAAGTCCATTGAACACTTCTTAGTCTCCATTTTGCTTGAATATTCTGTGACACTGGATGTAATTGACAACTCTGTCCTTCAAATGGTCTCGGTTTCCCTGACACTATACTTTCCTGTTTTTCTTCTTTTTTCAGTCTGCTTTGCTGGTTTTTTATTTTCTAACTTTTTCTTTTTTTTTTTTTAAGTGTTCAGTTGGTTGACCATATAGTACATCATTGGATTTTGATGTAAGGTTCAATGATTCATTAGTTGTGCTCTGGAGTTCCTTAAGGCCTTGTCCTAGGCTCTTTCTCCACCAGCCAAATGCTTTCCAGGCAAGCCTCAGGTAGTATCTGTGGGTGATTCCCAAACCCATTCCTGACTTCTCTTCTGAGCTTTATTATTATGCCTAGCTGCCTCCCCTATTTTTCTATTTTATTTGTTGTTTGTTAATTCAAATATATTTATTTAGGGCCTGTTATTTTCCAGGCATTATGCTGGTACTGAGAGTGTCTTCAAGGTATTTCCAATGGAATGTGATTGAAACAGAATTCATGATCTGTACTCTCTGCCAAAAAAAGCAAGCAAGTAAATAAACAAAAATACCCCAAATAAGACCTCTCTACCACCATTGTTCTCACTGTACTACTGAAATCTTACAGTTCTTCTGGCCTGAAACTTGGGATCACTCTTGACTCTTCCTTTTATCTGAGCATGGACCCAACTTCATCAATTCTATCCAATCTGATCCAATTAAATCAAATCCAATTTAATCCAATCAGTGTAGCCAACCCCAATTCAGTATCACCAAGGGCCTGGCCATTCCATTTTCTAGGTATTCTGCCCCCCACCCCTTTTCCTTTTCACAGCCGAGACCCTAGCCTATGCTATTGTTACCTCTTGAGTCAACCGCTGTGGGCACCATCTGGCAATTTGCCACATGACTGCGACCTTGATCTTTTAAAGTGTTTCCTAATTCCTCTTTGTTTCAGTTTTCTTATCTGTAAAGTTGGGATAATAGTAGCCCTTCCCTCTTGATTGCCCTGAGGATAAAAAGGATTATTATGTATAAATTAGTGCCAGGCACCAAGGCCTCAGTAAATTGTTATTGAGACCTTATACAGAATTACATTAAACCAAGGAAAAGGTATGATTAAGACAGAAAGATGTTTATTAATAATAGATTTGAATGGGGGTAATTATTAGCTTGTTTATACTTAGCAATGCTGTATATATTCACACAAATCTGCAGCTCTTATAATACATGACCTTATTATGTGTATATTGTTTTCTTAATTAAAAGGCTAAGAAGCATCAGGCCTTTCTAGTAGAGACATGTGAAAATAACGTGAAAGAATTGGAATCGATCTTGGACAGCTTTTCTGTGTCGGGCCAGTGGACATCAGGTTAGTTGAAGGTATAAAATGACAGATGCATCTGTCAATGTTCCAAAGTCACTACATTTTGGGAATTCTGCAGATGCCTCTTCCAGTCCCTCATCTCAACATGTTTCGATCTGATGACATGATAAGAGCGGTTCTCACAGCAGTCAGTTGGCCTAGCTGGCTGAGAAAGGGTGACGGAATGTGGACCTGCTGTTGTCCTCCCAGAACTTGATTTACAAGTGTTGGGGTCTGTATGATTGGACAGACAAGGGCTCACTTGCTGTGTTCTGAATCCAACTGAGAAAAAAGTCCTTACAGTATACCTACAAGGGGAACAGATGTTTCCATCAAACTGAGCCAAATTCTGAGGCAACCTTCAACAACTTAAAGGTCATGCATTCAAAAGGTTATGTAGGACACAGCCTGTAACAGCATGCATATGCTAAGCTGGTTTCCTCCTTCACTTCCTACTACCACACATACACTCTCCAGAGAAGAGTACTTAGGTGAAACATTTTGGTTTTCGTATTAGCACAGTTAGTAAGATAAAGAACTATAAAAATTGTGTATTAGGTAGGCATATTTTGGGAACTAGAAGAAGCACTAGCTGGTTAACAAATGCTGTCCATGATTTCTACTTTCTTAATTTTTTTGCGTATATGCCATTATGTGTGTAATAGGAACTTTGACCTAAATCCTTTTACTTTGCTACCTCAATTTTCTTTTGCCAAACCATCAGCTTTGAATAACTGTTTTTTTCTGACTCAGTTGTATTCTTCAAAAGGCATGTAAAATTAAATTCATTACACTTTAAAGTTGAGCTCCTAGGCTCTGTTTTTTTAAGGAATCAAACAGATTTTGGGCCAGTTAGTTCTTTAGGAACTTGTAAATTATAGAAAGTATGTCATGCTTGAAAAAGCAGAAGGATATGACCATGGCCCATTATTACTTTATGGATCTGCGGATTTGTGCTGGTGAGCTATTAGAGATTTAGTGTGTTTTATTATTATCTGGTTTTTTGAGTCTGTTTTTAGCCTTCCTACTAGTTTAGCAGTCTTTCATGGAATGAACTTGTAACTTTTCTTAAAATTTAATCTTTTACCCAAAGCATTAGTGTTTTGTGGTTTGTTATTGTGGAAAAATCAAGGTGTATAACGGGGACATAAAAAAAATATAGATATCAAGTGTTCAATTATATTTGCTAAAGCTTTGGAGAGTAAAATTTTCTTTTGTAATTCTACTGTTTTATTAGTGAGATGTATCATTGCTTAATGGTGTTAGGAGCTTTAAAAATTGTTAAATTATTATCTTAGTATATCTTATGCTTCAATGTTATTTTAAATATTTCTTCAGAGCTGAATTAAAAAAACTAACAATAATGCCACATCTCTTTTGAATTTTAAAATGAAATAGTTGATAACAGTAACTCACAGGCTATTGCTAAGCCTATTGAAGAAGACTATTAAAGTTTTTCCTTTTCTTTTCATCTTTTTAACTCCTAGTTTCCCATATATAGGCACAGCTTATATATTATAGAGAAAGGGTTTCTGGAAAAGGGACTTTATGGTGAATTAGTGGTTTTTGTATTGCTGTAGAGTTGTTTTGTTTCCATATGGTACTGGTTATTCACTCTTTCACCCACCAAGAACCATTCTTCCCTTATCTGTTAAATGGAAGCCCAGGGCCAGAGTGAAATCAGGTCCTAAGCAGGTAAGCATGTCAGTCAGCATGCCAGCAGGAAGAGATGACACTCTCTAAAGAGTTGGTCAGAAGAGAATTTAATCAAGATATCTATGGAAATGTGGACAGGATAAGAGAACCAATAAGGTAGGATAAGACCTGGGCACCTGGGTGGCGCAGTTAAGCATCCAACCCTTAGTTTCAGCTCAGGTCATGATCTCACAGGTCATGAGATCAAGTCCCCCGTGGAGCTCTGCACTCAGCAGGGAGTCTGCTTGAGATTTTCTCTCTCTGCCCCTCCCCCCACTTGTGGGGACATGCACGCATGCGTGCGCTTTCTCTCTCAAATAAATCTTAAAAAAGAAAAAAAAAAAGATAGGATAAGACAGCAAGAACAAGCCAGAGTGGAAAACCCATGCCTAAGCCTAAAGGATCCAGTGGAGGGCACATTGTCACCATAGTCTGATATAAGCCACAGGATCTGCCTGACGAGAGCTGTGGCTGCTAAAACATGAGGAACGCATTGGAGCAGAGGAAACAGAAGAAATAAATACCCTGACATTCTCTTCTTTCCTTTTGTTACTTTCTTCCTCCACCCTCTTGATCACCTGCAGGTACTCTCACTGCCCAAATCCAACCAGAAGCCAGAGGGCAGAGGAGCCCAGATCATGCAGTCTCTAGAGGTCAGCCTTCACCACAAGGTGAAACATTGTTTGTTAAAATAATTTAACAAAACCTGTCACTTCTGGAAATACCTTGATGAAATTCTCTTCTGATGAACCCTTCAGAGAGTGCCAACTCTCTTCCTGCTGGCACCCGGGCTGATCCACTTACCTGCTTAGGACCCACTTTCCCTCTGGACCTGGGTTTCCGTGAGGCAGCCATGGGAGACTCCAATGGACTCCCTTTCTGCTTACGCTGGTTCAGGGTGGGGTTTTATTACTTCATGGAGGGCTAGAAATAATAAGTTTTATTGCTTAATATGGAAGGACCTGCACAATTAGGATTGCCTGCTATGTCAGGCCTGGCTTCACCTCCATGAAGATGAACAAATATTTTGCTCCTCACAAATAAGGTCACATAAGAACTTAAATCCTAGACTAATTTGTGCCCTGTGCCTGTGTGATATAAACATGTATATAGCTCACAGTATATATGTTTTTGAGGACAAGTCTGTTTCAAAGAGGAACAGGGTGTTACTATGTGATGATAGGGCAGCCTTAGAATTTGTTACAGAATTAATTTAGTGACCTCCAGAAAGGTTTTCCAGAGAGATCCTCTGCTCTGCAGTATGGGCAGTAGACAACAGTGCTTAACTTCCTTTTGTTACCTCGTCCTACCTTTCAGTTCAAGATACTGGTAGCAATCCATGGTAGAAATTTCGATGGTCACAAAAATTTTTTTTTGTTGTTGTTATTTGTTTGTTTTGTTTTTACTTGCTTTTTAAAATGGGGTGAATGAAAATTATTTTCTTGGATGAATTTTCATCCAGAGTTGGCATGAGCTGCCAGCTATTCTCTTCCCCATCTTCTTCAGCTTCTGTGGTTAGTCGGTTCGCTACGTTAAATGTTTCTGAAGTAATAGTAACCCATCCGCTTATCTTCGTGTAGCAAATGAGGCCAAGTTTCAGTTAGTGTCAGACCTTCAGGAATTTATTTATTTAGAGGATTTGCCATGATTTTCTCATGGGTGATCAGTGTGGTAGTTCACACCTTGTTTCCTAGTGCCTCCAACCCTGCTCCCTCCGGCTACCTTTCTCTCCATCCACCCTGCTCCCCTGCAGTCTGTTTTCTCTGTGGCCACCAGGATGATCATTTGAAAACCCAAGACAGAGCTTTAAATCTTTAAATCTGCTTTAAATCTTCCTGGGCTCTGCATTTCATTAAGTGTAGAAGCTGAAGTACTAGCAATGGTTTGGAAGACCCAAGATGGTCTGCCCCTATCCTTTATCAACCCTTTGATTTCTCCTGTACCTCTCTCTGTTTTGGCCCCTCTGGCCTCCTGTTGCTTCTGGAGCACACCAAGCATGCTCTTGTCTTGGAGGCCATTGTGCTGGCTATTCTTTCTGGAAAGTTACCTGAAAACTTACCTGGAAAGTTCTTTACTTAGATGTGTCTGCATAGCTCTCTCTCATCTTTTCATTTTATTTATTTAAAAAAAATTTTAAAAGATTTTTTATTTTCTTAAGTAATCTCTACCCCCAATGTGGGGCTTGAACTCAGAATCCCAAGATCAAGAGTCACATGCTTTACTGACTGAGCCAGCCAGGCCCCTCTCTCTTGTCTTTGTAAATCTATGCCCAGATCTCACTCTGATGAAGCTTACCTGCTACTCATTCCCATGCCACTTGTCTCATTATCTCTCCCTTTTCTCTTCTTCTTCTTTTCTTCCCCATAGCACTTATTGCTGTCCAACATTTTTAACACACTACATGGTGCATTTTAAAATCTGTGTTTGTCAGAATTCTCTGAAGAAACAGAACCAGTAGGATAGATGTAGGAATGGCTCATGTGGTTATAGAGCCCGGAAAATCCCATGACCTGTTGTCTGCAAACTGAAGACCCAGGAAAGCCAGTGGTATAATTCAGTCTGAATCCAAAGGCCTGAGAACTGGGGCTCCTGGGCTCCGAAGGAGGGTTTGGAAGTCCCAGCTCGAGAAGAAAGAGAGAATTTGTCCTCCTTCTGCCATTTTGTCTGTGGTGGGGGGATAGGGAGGCAATAGCTTGGATGATACTTGCCCATTTTGGTGAGGGCAGAGCTCTACACAGTCTACCGATTCAAATGCTAATTAGCTTCAGAAACACCTTCGCAGACACACCCAGAAATGTTTTGCTAGTTATCTGGGCATGCTTAGCCCAGTCAAATTGACACATGAAATTAATCTTGGCAATATCCAAGCTCCATGAGGGCAAGGATATTTGTCCCTTTTATTTACTAATGTACTTTAAGCAGCTAGAAGATTCCTTGGCATAAAGCAGTCACTCAGCAAATCTTTGTTGCATATTAATGAATAAAAGTGTGAATGAATTAATATCAGGTTGAAAGTCCATTTTGCTTTTTAATTTTCGAGGTTATAAAGGTAGTCATGCGGCGCCTGGGTGGCTCAGTGGGTTAAGCCTCTGCCTTCATCTCAGGTCATGATCTCAGGGTCCTGGGATCAAGGCCCGCATCGGGCTCTCTGCTCAGCAGGGAGCCTGCTTCTCCCTTTCTCTCTGCCTGCCTCTCTGCCTACTTGTGATCTCTCTCTGTCAAATAAATAAATAACATCTTAAAAAAAATAAAGGTAGTCATGGAGTTTCTTTCCAAATTATAGCAGCCTTTTGGGTAGCAATCCATATGGAGTCATCAGGAAGATTGACCTTAAGTGGAAAAGATGTGTGATCTTCCATGGGCCATAGAAATAACTTGATTGCATACTATCATCAGGCAAGATAGTCTCAATTTGCTTGAACAGGGACATTTATTTCATATTTCTGCTTCCTATTGAAATTGAAGCACTACAGCTGTTCTTATTTCTTTTCTTGTGAAAATTCTTCTAGTAGGGTGTATGTGGGGAAAAATCCTTTCTCACTTTGAACCTATGTAGTCTTTCTGCCTCAAGTGTTTCTTCTAAAACAGTTTCACCTCTGCCTGAGGATGTTAGCAAACATACAGAATATAACTTTTCCTTCCTTCGGTTCGCAAAAGAAAGTTTTTCTTGTGGCTCTGTCTTGGAGCCTCCTCAGGGTGGTTGACTTTCGTGTTGACTGAGAGCCCTCTGACCTTCTTCAACCTTTCCTTCCTTGAGGAAATCATTTGTAATACTCTAGAGGTATTCTTTTTCTTTCTACTGGAGAGGACCCTGGAAAGTTATAGCAACAGCATTTGATGCCTTTAGGCGTATTTATGTATCTGTCACCCAGGAATTGGGCAGTCCCAGGGACGGCTCTTAGGATAATCAGGACAACAAATTGGACTTTTCCTCTCCTCTCTCCTCCTTTACTTCTTTAATAAAAGGCTGTGATCTGGTATCTTCTTGAGAATTCTAATTGTTCTTGAGAACCTCATGGCCAGTACCTTTTAACTGGAGGTTCATGTGTCACTGAGAAGCTGAGGATGCTTATAAGAGCAGCACATGGGTCTCCTTTGGTGTCATTTGGTAAATGGTGTCATTTGGTAAATTTGGTAAAATCTTCTTACTTACTTCTCTCACCTCCCTGTCCACTGAGGTTTACAAACCATGACTGGCCTACTTCCTCATGCTCTTGTTTCAGTTTGTAAAGTCCAAAGGAGTGACTTCGGTAAGATTGCTCAGGATCCTCCAATGGGATCATTAATTAATCACACAATTATGAAGACTAAGAAACCCAGCACCTGCAGTTGGCAAGCTGGAGACACAGGAGGACTGATGGTGTAGTTCCAGTTTGATTCTGAAGTGCTGAGAACCAGTAGAGCTGCTGGTGTAAGTTATAGTCAAAGTCTGAGTCAGAAGGCAGGAGAAGACCAATGGCCCTACTTGAAGACAATCAGGCAGAGAGAAAGAATTCCTTCTAATTTGACCTTCTATTCTATTCAGACCTTCAGTGGATTGGATGAGGCCCATCTGCTCTGGGGAGGGTAGTCTGCTTTCTCAGTCTACTGATCCGAATGTCAGTCTCATTCAGACACATCCTTATAGACACATCTGGAAATAATGTTTTACTGAGTATCTGTGTCCCAGTCAAGTTTATGCATAAAACTAATTACTAATTACTACATTACTAATATCCCCTCTCCGCCTTACTCTTAGCCTATGGTAACCACCATCCTACTTTCTGTTTGTATGTATTTGACTATTTTAGATACCTCATAGAGTGGAATCTTATAGCTTCAGTCTTTTTGTGATCGGCTTATTTCACCTAGCACAAGGACCTCAAGTTTCATCCATGTTATACCATGGGACAGGAATCCTTCCTTTCTGAAGCTGAATAATATTTACATTTTGTTTATCTGTTGATGCACCTTGGATCACTTCTACCTTTCGGCTTTGTGACTAGTCCTCCTATAAACATGGAAATATCTCCTCAAGACCTTGTTTCAGTTCTCTTAGATATTCACCCAGAAATGAAATTACTGTTCTATTAGCTTTTTTAAAAATTTGATTTTTAACTAATCTCTATACCCAACATGGGTCATGAACTTGGAACCCCAAGATAAAGAGTCGCGTGCTCTATGATTGAGGTGCCCTGATCTATTAACTTTAATCACAGAAAATTAGTGAAATGAGCCCATTTCCATATTTTATCCACTATAAATTGAGTTTCCTGGTTAGAAGCAATGCTATGTGGAACATGTAATTGTGAGTAAGACCTCTTACAAATTCACAGCTGGTGATTTCAGCAGAAATACTATGGTCAGGGAAGGAAAATCTATACCCAGAGTTAGTGTCTACCTTAATAAAAATGAAGCATTGCTCCTTCCATAATGGAAGTGACTTAAGATAATCAGCTTGCCACCAGGGCCTAGAAATGATGTCATAGCATGGGTTCACTATCTCTGCTTTTGAAAGATTTTGCATATAACAGGGGTTGTAATCCTATCAGTCCTGGTGAATGGAAGTCTGTGTTGCTGAGTCCATATATTCCCTGCATCCTTGCTGCCATGACCCTTTTTTTTTAAAAAAAGATTTTATTTATTTATTTGGCAGAGAGAGATCACAAGTAGACAGAGAGGCAGGCAGAGAGAGAGAGAGGGAAGCAGCTGAGCAGAGAGCCCGATGCGGGACTCGATCCCAGGACTCTGAGATCATGACCTGAGTTGAAGGCAGCGGCTTAACCCACTGAGCCACCCAGGCGCCCCAACCCTTTTTTTTTTTTTTTTTTAAAGATTTTGTTCATTTATTTGACTGACAGAGATCACAGGTAGGCAGAGAGGCAGGCAGAGAGAGGGGGAAGCAGGCTCCCCGCCGAGCAGAGAGCCTGATGCGGGGCTCGATCCCAGGACCCCAAGATCACGACCTGAGCCGAAGGCAGAGGCCTTAACCCACTGAGCCACCCAGGCGCCCCTGCCATGACCCTTTTGTTGTAAAGAAAACAAAGGTGGAAAGGATGAAGGTGGCTGAGAAGAGATGCTAGGTAGTAGCCAAAGAATGCCTCATCTTGTCCTCCTGATTATTAAGATCCTCTTCTACTGATTGGTCTGAGCACAGTGCCCATTTGGATACATCTTTCCATGTACTCTTGCCCATATCATCTTGTTACCAATTTTCCAGTTGTGTTCTTTTCGAGTTCCTGACCATTTTTGTTAAATTTTTAGCTACTGTCCACACATCGGTGTACATTTGTACTTTTGGTAATTTCTCATTCCAGGTGAAATAGCAATCAGGTCCATTACTTGTTCTGACTACTGGCAGAATTTCACTTCATCCCCGTCCTTCAGGGCCACCCTTGAGGGGGGTTGTAGAGCTGCAACTGTTTACTTTTAATTAGTGTCAGCATATACAGAACCATGTATATACTGAGCCCATTTTTTTTCTCCCATGAGTCAACAGGTTATTGGAAACCTTCCATGGATTCAGGTTGTGGATTAAGAGGGGAGGCTATATAACAGTCATAGGGCCCATTCAAATCTGGACTATTTGCTCATAAAACTTAATTGAACCTTCAGGATTTACTTGAATCCAGTTTTGTATAGACCACTTTCACTTGACGATGGAGTGCTGTTGTGCATGCCCAAATTTATGGATTGCCAGATCAGACAATAGTGATTTTGTGATGGGCAATTCTTGTCTCATGGTAAATTGGTGGCCATGAATGTATTATCTGCTGAGGACCAGTAGCAAGTGTAAAGCTTGATTCTCAAGAGGAGAAGAGTTATCTGCAGAGGATGACTTGCTTTGTTCCAATACCCTAAAAGTTTACATGTGGTTCTACAAGGACCTGCCAAACTTGACCTGCAGGAGCTTGAGCATCAGTATGCTGTCATCAACTTGGTAGAGAGCTAAGTAGGACGTGTGATGTGATGTTTTTGGAATGGAAAGTTGATTAAGATTTCTATAGACTAGATTCTGCCGGAGTTGATACAGCTCTGAGGAAAGCTGTGAATGTGTATTGCTGGCCCTGATGGCTGAAGGAAACTGTCTTGGTAGTTTTTACTAGAAAGATGGAAGTAATAGCTTCATTCCAATTGCTGGGAAATGTATTGACTGCAACAATGAAACTACATCTTCAACTGCTGCTGCAATTGCAATCACGTGTAATTATGCTTACAGTAATTCACTGTCATTCCCTAAGATTCATCTGTATCCTGCACAAGCCAGATAGATGAGTTGAAGGCTGATGTGGTTGGAATCACCACCCCTGTATCTTTTAAGTCCTTCCCAGTGGCACTGATCTCTGCAATCTCTCCAGAAAGGTGACATTACTTTTGACTTACTATTTTGGTAGGTAAAAGTTCTAGTGACTTCCATGTGCTCTTTTTCTATTCAGTTTTCCTCTGTAAATCCTCCACTCCATGCGTCAGGGAACTAGTATAGATATGGTGCCAGTTTCTGCATTTGTCTTTTCTTAGCTCTGTATTCCAAACCAGGGAAATAAGGAGAGTTCAGGTACCTGATGGGGCCACTGGTAATAGAAATTTAGCCAAAACTCAGTCCATCTCCTGACCTTTATCAGCTCCTACTCTAACTAGTGAACCACAATGGTGTGTTAGTTCTCTAGGTGTCAGTGCCAGCCCAGATCCAATGCCCAGTTATCCCAGTGATTAACCCCCTTTCTCCAGTGCATAATCACCTTGGTAAATGGTTCCATGTTTCTTTGAGGAAGGTGAGGAGGAAGATTTACAGTATGATCTTCTGGCAGTGTGTTAGGGTTTCCCAAGGGAACCCCTTCTCTTTATTCAAGAGACACTGGGTCTGTGAACTAGCTGAAGTCTGATCATTGGTTGAGAGCCAAGACTCTTTTCTGTGTTGGTTTCAGTTAGACCTCTGGTAATTAGACCTAGAGCTTTTCTACTTATACAAATCAGATAATATTTAAATAGAGTGCCTACCTATTTTAGTCCTACGAGCACAATGATCAGTTAGCCAACACCAGCGATCTCTTTGGGTAAAACCATTTTGTTTCCTGCTTTGATTTCAACCATGTCCAGTTTGTTTCTGGAAGTTAAGTGCTACTACTTGGCCTTTGTCACCCAGATCCAGATCCCATCATCTTCACTGAATTCAGGGAACCTAGCTTGATTGCTTTTATCCCTGCTACACAGAACTTATCGAGCCCCACAGAGCCAGGTCATCATGGATGCTAGGGCTCCCCTCAACAATACATGTCTCAAACGTTGGTAAAGAAAGTGTTTTTGTTTTTTGTGTGTTTTTTTTTTAAAGATTTTATTTATTTGACAGACAGAAATCACAAGTAGGCAGAGAGGCAGGCAGAGAGAGAGGAGGAAGCAGGCTCCCTGCTGAGCAGAGAGCCTGATGTGGGGCTCGATCCCAGGACCCTGGGATCACGACCTGAGCCGAAGGCAGAGGCTTTAACCCACTGAGCCACCCAGGTGCCCCTGTTTTTTGTTTTTAACTTACCCTGGAGACATAGTTAGGGGGTGAGTGAGCATGACTTACATAATAAGTACTCTCTATATGTTAGGGAAGTTAGAAGCCATTTTCCTTAGAAACTCCAGAATTGGTACCTGTGTTTATAAGATAAGGAAGATGTTTATGATCTCAGTGAGTAAAACAAATTAATATGCAGAATGTTGTCTCAGTTTGACAAGCATAACTGCCAACAAAATGTTTATATCTAATGCATTTGGAGTGAAAAAGGAATTTTCTTGGTCATCAATGTATTTCAATTTTCTTAGGTGAAGATATAACCCATTTGAATGTTATTTTCTTTGTCTTACTATGTGATTAAAAATCCACGTTAAGGGGCGCCTGGGTGGCTCAGTGGGTTAAAGCCTCTGCCTTCAGCTCAGGTCATGATCTCAGGGTCCTGGGATCGAGCCCCACATCAGGCTCTCTGCTCGGCAGGGAGCCTGCTTCCCCTTGCCTCTCTGCCTACTTGTGATCTCTCTCTGTCAAGATAAATAAATAAAATAAAAAAAAATCCACATTAAACAACAGTTTTTTTTTCCTATTCTGAGGTTGAACATGCCTACTCATGTAGTAGTCATGTATGTATACATACATATAGTAGTATGTATGTATAGATACATTTATATACACATACACATATGTATTCTTAAAAAAACTCAGTCTTTTGCCTTCTGTTATGTCTCTATTCTTTTTCTTTCTTTCCTTTTTTTTTTTTTTTAATTTCATTTATTTTAGAGAGAGAGAGTGAGAGAGACCACTAGTAGGGGGTAAAGGTAGAGGGAGAAGCAGACTCCTTGGTGAGCAGGAGCCCCATGTAGGACTCGATCCCAGGACTCTGGGATGATGACCTGAACTGAAGGCAGAGGCTTAAACAACTGAGCCACCCAGGCACCCTCTCCATTATTTCTTAATAATTCTCCCCTTTTGGGGTCTTGCAGGAAACTGAAGTAGATAAGAGAATGTTTGAGATGGTTGAAGAGATAGAGTTACCTTATTCATGACAACTTACTGTGGAACTATGGGTTACTGAGGTAGTGACATTGGCTTGAGAAACTGTGGTTTATTTGGGCCAGGTAAAAATACTTAGTTTTTGAGTTTCTTTAAAAGAAAATATTTAAATTGAAGGCTTGGAACCATTTCTCCTACCTCCCTCTCTGCAGTGGGCTACTCATTCAAAAAAAGATTTGCCTTTATGTAATCATTCTAGCTAAGCGTATACCTAAGAAACATAGAAATTGGGTGCTCTGTATTAGGATAGCAGTTTCTAATCCGTCATGAGATCATGAAAGAAAGGTATGCCCTTGACAGGATTGATTAGTCCCACACAGGATGGAAAATTCATTCTTCCCCCAAAATCTTCTCCGGTCAGAAGCATTGCCAGTTAAGGTTGGCCTTTTTAGCCAAATAATTATACCACAACCCGAGTGGAATTGTTAATCAGAATCAGATTCAGGTGGTTTGCTTCAAATCACAAAGGATAATAATGCTTAAAAGTAAAATCATATGATACATACCAGAAAAGAAGAATATCACTATAAATAATAAAACATTCACTGGTTATGCTGTGGTTACACACACACATATATTTTTATATTTAATGTAAGTGTTATGATGTTGAGTAGAAATACAAAATAAAATGTGAAAATTCTCAAAAACAAAAACAAAAACAAAAAAAGATTTGCCAAGGTATACCCAGAGTTGAAATATACTTCATAATAAAAGTGAACAAGAGAGATTGAAACAGGTGGCGGTGATGAGAAAGTATAGGCTTGCCTCCAAGTACTGAGACATACAAGTATGGAGAGAAAGTTGGAAGGTTTTGAGTTGGTATTTTGAAATATAAAGTGTTCTAACATATTCTGTTCTTCGTTGGGACTTTGACCTTTGAAAAGCCATTTATGACCACTTTTCAAATTATTTTTATGGCTCTTCATCTGTGGATTTTTAGAGCTTTCTTTGATAAGATATTATTAATAGGTTATTGTTTCTTATAATATTCAAGGGTTAGAATATTATTAGGTTAAATCAAATTATCAGTAATGTCCTGAGTCCTAGTGACCCTTTCTTCTTATTTATAAGCATTTTGCCATGTTAAGGGACCAGAAACCATTTCTTTTTATAATGGATGTGGGTGAGACTTAATGCATACTTTGTATTTCACCTGACTTTATTATATAAGCATTTTCAAGCAAAGAGACTTTATTTTACATAGAATATAAGAATATGCATGGGTCAGTAAGGACAGGGCATTTTGTCCTCTTACCTTTTAACACTCATATTAAAATGGTTTTATTCTTCTGAATTTCTAAGAGGAAGTTTTCTCCCTTATTGTAAAAGCCAGCAGATTTCCCGAGTGTCCTTGCATGATTTATTCATGGCCTACTTGTGTAGTAGCAAAAGAAAAGAATTATACATTACATTTTTTTTTATCTTGTGCAAGAGCAATTTAAAAAATATATATTTGGTAAGACCTTTAATAAAATTTTTAATGAGTTGTCTTTCTAACTCATAGTAATTATAAAGAGTACTGTCTCCTCCATTGTCATGGTTCAGAGCAGGGTCTTTTTTTTTTTTTTTTTGCCTAGCTGGGATATGTGTTGTTTCCATATTACTTCTGGTTTTTTTTGGTTAAATATTCTTCTGTTTAAGAAAATCTAAGGTGAACCCATACTTAAGATAGTGTTTAAATTATACCTGGATGAATGTAATAAATTTATTAGTAACATTTTGTCATGATTAAAGCACTAAATATCACCAATATTCTGAGATAGTCTGTCATTAACCAAAATTTTCCCTCCCTTTCTTCCTTCCTTCCTTTCCTCCTCTCTTTCTTTCTTTCTTTCTTTCTTTCTTCTTTCCTTTATTGCCTTCTGTCCTATACTCCAAAAGTTCTAGCAGTTGAATACATGAGGAATAGATAAATGATCTCATGTAATTATTTGTTTAATATTCTTCCTCCTCTTTTTTTTTTTTCTTTAAAAAGATTTTATTTATTTATTTTAGAGATAGAGTGAAAACAGGAACAAGGTGGGGCAGGGGGAGGGAGGGAGAGGAGTAGAGGGAGAGGGAGAGCAGACTTCATGCTGAGGCTCCATCCCACCACCTAGAGATTATGACCTGAGCTGAAATCAAGAGTTGGGACCTCCAACTGATTGAGCCATCCAGGGGCCCCTCTTTCCTCCTCTTTTTAGATTGTAAATTCTCTGAGGACAAAGACTACACTAATCTTATTCACCTCCATTTACCTAATGCCTTGGATTAGTAAGTAGTAGGAATTCAGTAAAGTATTTGAATGAAAGAGCCAATGAATAATAAAACATATGTTATGAATGCTTCTTTTTGAAATCATCCTTGTTAAAAGTATGTTTCTTGTTTATTGCAATAGATTGTAAAATATGCTGGGGAGAAATTATAATGGGAAAAGAGAAATATTTTTAATAGAATATTTCAACATTTGCTACTTCTTTTTTAACAGTAAAAGAGAAGTACAGTTAACAATCAATTTAAAGTGGTTTTTAAAACTAAATTTTTGATGATTTTGGATTAATCTTTTGAACTACAGTTGACCATGTGACCTTGATTGGCTCAACTAACTTATGGCCCAACTAAATTAAAATAGTTTGAGGCCATAATATGGAAATACTCATATTTTTATAATAAGTATCAGTTTTGAGGGTTTTAATTGAAACATGATGTGGGCCTATGTAGATAATAGCATTTTTTGTTATTTATTTCAAATTGTAACTTGAGAATTTTAAGGATTGAAGAGTGTTTCCAAGCATAACAGAAAATTATGTGCTCTTGGGTTCAGAAATTATTATTTAAGCAAAATAGGCCTGACTGATCAGAAACACAAGGACCAAAGTAAGTGTGTGTAACTTCCCAAAACAATGTTAGTATTTGGGCTGTTCATTTAATTGTTGGATAACAGGTGTGTACAAATACTTCAGTTATTTAGGTGATGGGGGGAAAAAAAGCTCACTAACTACAGTGTGGGCCTCGGTAAGGTAGGAAGTAGTCATAAATTTGCACTTGATACCCTATGAACTTAATTTGATCATTTGTTTAGAAAGGCTATTAATACTTGGCTATACAGCAGTATACTTTGGAGGGGAAGACTCTGCTCAGTGTTTCAGAACATCTTTTCAGCTCTATCTAATTGTAATATCTCTGTTACTGTTTACTTAGCTTTTGTCTCCTTGTGACTTTAGGATATATTTTCATCTTACATTTTTCTCTAGGCATCCACAAGGACAAAGATAAACCTTCCAGCTTCTCTGTTGTCCTTGAGACTTTGAGGCGTACCTTGACAGATTACCAGAACAAGCTGGAAGAGGCGTCTAATGAGGTAACACTTGCACTATTTGGCTCCACACTTCTCGCCTTCGGCCTGCAGCACTCCGGTTCTGTGCTTGTTACAAAGGTCAGAAAGATTGGGAATGTTAAATTGACAGCTTCCCAGATACAAAAAATAATAAATAGTCTGTCGCTGTTCTTTCTTTAAGTGTGGCCTAAAGTCGTGTCTCACTTATGGTTTTGTAACTCTAAAGTCATACCATTATTTTCAAAGTTATGAAGACTCTGTCACTTCTTGGCCTTCAAAATTTATCTATTTGAAGTTAATAAAAAACGACACAAGTCATCCAAGGTAATATGTATTCTATTTGAATGTTAACATGGTTTTAGGAAATTAGGACTAGGTAGTGGAAATTCCGGTTTTGTCAAGATTTTAGGGTAAGATTTCTACAAATTACGGAAGTCTTAACGAAACAAGAGAGAGGTTAGTTCTCATTCTCTGAAGGACTGTTAAAGAAGCCTTCAAAAACCAGTGTCTGTCTGATGTAGCCTGGTTGTTTTTGGTTTGCTGATTAAAAAAGCTCATGCTTCTCTTTTTCATCTCATTTGTGTTGTTTATTGTGCGGGTTGGTAATTTTCTTGGGTATTAAAATGTTTTATGAATTTGTGCTTTAAAAATTGAAGAGTTTGTTTAGTTGGCTCTTGTCAAACTAGCGAGTATGAAATAATTACATGAAATACAATTAGTTAGCAAAACAACCAACAGATTGTGCAAACCAAAGACAAGCCACAGAGCATGGAATTCACTGTCTATCCTTTTGTTTATTTGTTTCTTTCAAATAACACAAGGCCATGCAATCATTCTATTTCACATTTCAGAGGAGGTTTATTTTACTATAGTTTACCACGGTCAACAAAAAAGGAAAAGTGAGGTCTTCTTAATACCCTCTGTAATTGTTCAAAGGGCAAAAAGAAAGTGACCATGGAAATAATTAAATTTCTATAAAGAACAAACACTGCTAAGTCTTTCCTAGTGAGACAAGGCAACCTGTATTGTTAGTAGTTTATGCAACTCTTCTGAGGCCTAGGTCTGGACGCTGCAGGGTAACTAGGAACATATTACCCACAGCGAATTGTTATTTGGGAGGATGAATGTCACGTGATCCTTAGCACAGTTGAAAAGTCGACTCAGCAGGCTTTGGCTTAGTAATGTGCTTTGTTGTGAACCAGTGCCAGAGACAGCAGTGGGGAGACCAAGGGGGTGGCTGCAAAGAAAGCAAAAAGAGCAGTCTGACAGAAAGAAGAATGAACTGTCAAAGAAAATAAATCACAAGCGGTGCAGGACCAACTGATGACCTGCCACAAGCCTTCCCAGTAGGACTGCGTGTGACCGACCCTGAAGTTGTCATATGGAGCGAGAGACCCCTGAATACCCCCATGATGTATAGAAACAACAGTCTCCTGCTCTCTGTGCTTTTCTTCTCTCCGTATAGATGCCACTGCTTTTGGCATTTTGGTCCGGTAGGAGTTTAAGAATAAAGTTGTATTTGTTTACAGTAAGAATGAAATCCTTTATCCAGCCATCGAGGAAAAAACACGGGAACATCACTGACATTTTAAGCTTGAATGCTTTTTCTTTTTCACCACGTGAACTCGTGACAGAAATGACAGGGTTAACCAAAAGAAATGATTTTTCAAGATTCTTAATTGCTATTAGAACATTGGCGTTTAAGTAATTGCCTAAAACAACATTTAAAGATTAGCTTTTGAATGACTCACCCCTGGAAAACATTAAAAAAAGTAACTTGCATTTTCTTTTATCAGCTAAAGAGCATGAATGATGCTAAAGAAAAGGCATCGAGTGAACTTGATTCTACCAAACAGAAGATAGAGTCTCACACTAAAACTATAAAGGTATTATGACTTAGAATAACCTTTTCCTTTTGTATTCAGAAACAAATATTATCTAGGGAATACTTTTAAAGTAGAGATATCTGAAAATGTATCTCCCTATTTTTTATTAAGTACATTTGGATACAATTTTGATTTTTTATTGTTGATCAAAGTAACAAGAATGTATTTTTCATTAATAAAACTTGGTTGGAAATTATTTTGGTGAAAGGAAAGATGTATTTCCCAGATTTAATAATTATAATACCATAGATTCAAAAAATGATTTAAGATTTAATGCCCAGCCCCAGATACGTATTCAACATATTTTACATAAGCACATCAGTATTTGGAGTCCGTTTTCATCATTTTAGGGTGGAGCAATTGTTTTTAGAGCATCATGCCTAATAATGGGCTGAGACTGCACCTGGCTAAGGTCCAAGACAAGAGTTTATTTTATTTTCTGTGCTGGGTTTTTGTACTACATCTTTGCAAAATTATACTGAGGCAAGTCTCAGAGTTGGAAATTTTTTGTGTCGGTTCATATTGAGTTTGTCATGGACACACTTCAGTAGAATTTGTTAATAAGGTTGAAGAAGAAATAGTTCAGAATTTTTTATCACACACTTGAGATTTCTATTGGTATTTGGATGTCATTGGGAAGTAAATGTTTTTATATTAAGTGTAAAACATTTAAAAGTTTTTTGAGCCGCCAAACTATTTTTTTTTATAATGAATTGAAAGGAAAACTCCTTTTCAAAGAGTTTTTTGGAATTAGCCATCTTATGAACATTTGATGTTTCAGTGTTAAAGCTTAATAGTTTTTTCTAACTTTTGAGCGAAAATGGTATACTTAGAAAATTGATTCAGTAAATTACTGTAATGTTTAGCATTGTAGCCAAATGCTTGTGCTTGTGATTGTTTTATGGTAAAGTGTGGGAGGTCTTCATTATTATGTATTTTGTCTTTGCAACCTCGGCCCCTTTACTGGCCGGCCTTCATGCAGTCTCTTTATTTTGCATCTCGCACAGGACCTTCAGGATAAACTGGCTGATGTGAGTAAAGAGTTAAGTCATTTACGCACGAAATGTGCAGACAGAGAGGCTCTCATAAGCACTTTGAAAGTGGAACTACAAAATGTGCTGCACTGTTGGGAGAAAGAAAAGGCTCGAGCAGCCCAGTCGGAGAGTGAACTGCAGAAGCTTGCCCAGGCTTTCCAGAAGGATACTGAGGTATTACCTGACACAGGACGCCTGGCAGGAAAGGCCTTCACTAATCTCAGTTTTCTAAATTTACATACATCAAGTGGCTGCTTTTACTGTGATTCAATCTAATTCACAAAATTGTTCTGATCCGACTCTTTTGAAATATTCATGCGGTCACTCCATTACTCTTGTGTCATCCCATTTTGGAGAGAAGTATAATGGAGTTTAACCCTTCTGTCACTTGTGTGGCTTCATCTCTCTTCATCATATCCCAAGCATTTGAGGCTCCCAACAGTTTTTTCAAAATGTGTCTCTTTGCTGGTGACAGAATTATTTTTTATTTCAGTAGTTTAGCAGCTGAACATGGTGGAAAGAATATGTTTTTCGTAATCAGAAAGAACCGGACTTGGCTGCTGGTACTCCTTTTTACAAACTGTGAATATGGACAAGCCACGCACCTTAGTCTCCCCACATCTTAGTTTCCTTATGTGCAAAACAGGAATAACATCTCCTTTAACAGATAGTCTCCTTATTCTTTATAACTGTAGGATATTAACCAACATTTTGGAAAAGACAAGTCCCACAATATTGAAACTTTATTTAGATGCCCCAAGAGTTGCCTATCTTTTTATTTATTAATGAGTTCTTAAAATATTATGACAAAACTTTTCTATTCTGTATGAGCCTGTGTGAATGGAATTGTTATCTTATATATTCATTTACCCATGGGATATAGAGCTAGTTTAGCTAGTGTGGAATCGGTTTATCTGAGTCCTCCTGCATATTGAGTTCATTACTCCAACAAATATGAACATGAATGCCAAGAGAGTAAAAAGGAAACATTCTTTCCACTCTTCTTACAGTCTGGGATTTAAATTGTGTCCACATGAAGGGGCTGGAATTGTTCTACGCATCAGATAATGATTAAAGGAAAGGAAACTAGAAGCCTGCCTGTATTGTAAAGTCAGCATGTCTACAGCGTTGTGGTTGGGTTCAACATGTGTGAATTGATTTTGGATCTTGAGATTCTCTTTTCACGCCAAATGGATGATTATCATGCATGGTTTATCACAGCCCAAGCAAAAAGGACATAATGGCGACACAATGAATTATCCTTTAGGATGAACTCGATCACTTGGCAAAATGTGGAGGGCGAAGACTTTTAGTGCCTGAATGTTACATTTGGTTAGTTATATTTAATAAGATTTTTAAACATCTCAACCCAGTTGAAAATGCAAAAGACATCTTTAATTGCTTAAAAAAGAAAAAGGCATAACATATTTATGAGGATTCTTCTGATATCCTAACTCAAGTTTGTGGTTGTAACTACATATTAAAATTTTTTTGGTTTTAACTTATTATATTTGGAAAAAGGCAAGGTGGCATATAGAGAGAATTAGAGATACACATTTTTATATTATATATGTATTATATGTATATAATCTTTATTATATACATATATATGTATATAATACATATATACATACATAATATATACATACATTCATATATATAAAAAATTTCCCCACAATTTATAATTATACAACCTTTATATACAGTTTTCCTTATCTAGAAGATTAGTATTTCTATTTTTCCCTCTCAAATTTTCTTCTTTTTACTATTTTTCTTGCTGATCTACTAAAAAAAAATAAAGGAACTTATTTTATCTACATAAAATATCCTTTTACAGCTTTACACTGACCTTGTCTTGAGTTCCACTTTTGGGCACTTTATAGATGAAGCACCTTATAAAGAGAACTGTTTGGCCTTTTAGTAAATAAACTCTTTCGGTGTGTTCAAGATGGGATCAGCTTTTTACTGAATTCTATGGCATAGTGTTTCTGGGTTGTTAAACAGTGGATGGTTTAGTTACTACAATGGCAACACCATTTTAGAGAACTTTTTATTACGTATTTCTAATTGGACAGTGTGGAAAATATGTCTTGGGCAGCTGTGTCCATTTCTTTTTGCCTGTTACTTCACATTATTTAAGCACCTTGAAATGCCCGATGTGCCAAATACTATATGAACTTACCAGGAAAACAAATGAGCCCTTCTTCCCTATCCCTCATATCATTGTCTGCTTTGCCTAAGGGGCCGAGAATAGATTTCCTATAAGTGGTAAGCAAACTAGAGTCTCTGGAGGTGGAAGAAAGCTGAGTAATTGTGTACATGTAAAGCACAGATACTAGTGTAACTTTGTCTTTAATAGAGCTGAGTAATACTCTTCTCTCTATAATGGTTTTCTGACTTAAATAACATCTGTTTTGGCAAATGTAAATATGAAATTACAGGATTACTGTCCTGATAGCTAGTCAAAAGGGCTTAGAAACAATTAGTGCAGATATGTCCTGTCAGAGCTGAGAAAGCCAATGCCCAAACAGTTACTTAGGTCACATCCACAGGAGGAGCAGAGCTGGGGTCAGAACCCTGGTCTTCTGGCTTCTAGACTACAGATTTTGGTTTTGAATGCCAAGTTTAAGCAATTCCAAGTTTTTTTTTTTTTTTAAGATTTTGTTTATCTATTTGACAGAGACAAAGAGAGAGGGGACACAAGTAGGGGGAATGGGGGAGGGAGAAGCAGGTTCCTTGCAGAGCAGGGAGCCCGATGTGGGGCTCGATCCCAGGACCCCGGGATCATGACCTGAGCTGAAGGCAGACACTTAATGACTGAGCCACCCAGGCGCCCCAGCAATTCCAAGTTCTTATCTGATGCTTTTAAATGTCAAAAAAGGCACTCAAAATGACAGTATATTTCAAGACTTGAGTATTTTAATTCCTTTCCAAGTTTTTGAAACAAATTCTTCCCTACACGTAGTATGTATTTTACTTCTTACAGTGTTGATATACTGGAATTAATTTTTCTTTTTTTTCTCACAGGAGAAGCTAACCTTTCTTCATACCTTATATCAGCACTTGATAGCAGGCTGTGTGCTCATGAAACAACCAGAAGGCATGCTGGATAAATTCTCTTGGACTGAGCTTTGTGCAGTCTTGCAGGAGAATGTTGATGCCCTGATCGCAGACCTCACCAGGGCTAATGAGAAGGTAACTGTCCTCAGGCACCAGATACCTCTATTAAATTCAGTGACATTTGTCCACATCACAGTATCATTAAGAGGGGCTGACATTCATCTTATTTCAAAAAGAATTTGGATGTTAATAATTCAATACCATTAATTATGGCTTGTCTACAACTCAGTTTGATGCCATTGCTGTGGGCATGTAAATGTGACTGAAGTCTGTATGAAGTCTCTAAGCTCCACACTCTGTGCAGGACATGCTAATACTACTAGCCAGTATTAGCCACAGGGACCTAATTAAAAGAAAATAAATTAATCTTACTGATGAAGCAATTCAAAGAACTTAGTCATTTACATTAATAAACCAACTCTTTTTGTTAGCATAAAATAGAAACAAGATACAGTTATTCAAAAACATGATCTTAACATTTTTGCCCAGGAAATAACGAGGTATTACTTTAAAAGCACTTAAAAATTTAAAATTATGTTTATGGTATTTCTTGAATCATAACAAACTGTGTATTAACAGGCCCCATTCAATGCTGTAGCGTGTTCAAAGTGTACATGGTAGCAGAAAACAGGGGACTTCACCAGCCCAGGAATTCAGTCTTTCAAAAAAAACCAAAACAAAACCAAAAAACCCCCCCCAAAACCCAACAAGCCCTCTTTTGGTTATGGAAAATTAAAATGGCTTAGCAGACCAATGTATTCCGCTGATAAAGATACTGATTCTCATCTCGGCTCTACTGACCTGGTCAGGACTGTATTAGATGGTCTGGTTTCCAGATCTTAGTTGCCATGGCATTTGCTCTTATGCGACATGAAGAAAAAAAACCTGTTACCTGAGTTTTTTTCCCCTCTCCTCCAATCTGTTGAACTAATGAAATAGCATCTTGGCCCAATTTTATAGTGAGAACATTTTACCTTGGTTCGTTTGGCAAACACAACCTTAGGCACTGAGAAGTAGGATTAAGGAAATGAGGGAACACATTGTGAGAAGCACAGATGCTGTTCATGATTGAGAATGTGTGTGTAATGGGTTTGAAAATTACTGATAATTAAAATAAGTATATGTTTGAATCCTCTGAGATGGTATTATGTTTTAATAGTTTTTCATAGTTTCAAAACATCATTAATTGCCGTACATGTTAGATGATGATTTTCTTTCTGGTGTTTTGAACATGAAATAAAAAAATAGTTGTAACATTCTGTTTTATTATATGTAACATGTTTGCAGATTTGTAAATCTCATTGAAATACTTCATTTCCCATTGAGATATGTGAATAGCTTGAGCTTTGGTTCTAGAAGTAAAAATATTCTTAATTTTCGCAGTAAAGTTGATTACAGAATGAGTAACTTTATTAGAAAGAGAAAAAAGACTTGTCATCTAAGCACAGATACATACAAATGACCCCATTTTCTTCTACGATATGATAATTTGTCCTAGCAATTTCTGTTTCCTTTTTTTCTTTTTCATTTTAACTTAAAATTTTTATGTGAACTTAAGGAACGAAACATAGTAGAAGATTCTGGATGGTGTTTGGGAGGTTGCTACAAAGACATGTTTTGTGAACATAACCTCATTCTCTGTTGCGTAACCCTATTTAGATAAGTCACCTGGAGTATATCTGTAAAAACAAGTCTGATACGATGAGAGAACTTCAGCAGACCCAGGAAGACACCTTTAACAAAGTGGCGGAGCAGATCAAAGCCCAGGAGAGTTGCTGGCACAAACAAAAGAAGGAACTGGAGCTGCAATATTCGGAGCTCCTCTTGGAGGTGCAGAGGAGGGCACAGGTGCGCTGCTTCTGCAAAGAGCTTTAAAAGTGTGGTGCTCGGTCTTTTGCTATTGCCAGTGTTTTCTTTGAGTACCAAGGCGAAATCAGTTTAGAACTTTTTGAGAACCACATAGAACTTGTCAGGCACACATGCATATATGATTGTGCAAACACACACATATATGTTGAATTTGATTGAGAACAGAAGTTATGGGTAGTTAATGTGACCGAGTTTTTTCGTATACAAATTATTGTCATCATAGTTTATATTATTAACTGTGATCCCTTCCCCATTAAGAAGAAGATACTGATAGTGTCTACTTTGTTTTGTTTTGTTACTGACTTTAATAATGGTTCATGTGTTTCCAAGATAAGGTACTTAGAACCTGACTCAGTATTTAACCTCTTTATTTGGACCATACTTACACTGGTTCATACTTGTATTGGCAAGTTTAATTAAAGGAAAGAAATCATATTATTTTTATTTGTCAATAAATAGTTTCAGATTGCTTAAAAGAACACCATCCTGCTTTCCATATGTGAACTTATACCGTTCTCTGTGAATTTGAAGAGTTAATACATTCACTAAAAGTAGCCATGTGTTTGGTGTTGCAGGGTGCCGTGTGATACGGTCTGCATTTTCTACTACTGAAATAAAAGACCTAAACAATTTATTATATTTATATTATTTATTATATTTTCTTTAGGAGTACCACTGGCATTTAGTGACGTGAACAGATCTTCAGTGTATAGTTTGATGTTTGGATTGATGCAAAGAGCTATGGAACCATATCCCACTTAAAGTATTTCGTTCCCCTAGAAAGTTCTTCTGTGCCTTCTTCCAGTTCCCACCCCATAGGCAGCCAGTGTTCCAGATCCTTCATCATAGATTACTTTCACTTGCTTTTGAGTTTCCTCTCAATGGAATCACTCAGTATGTACTGTTTGGCGGTTGGTTTATTTCACCCAAAATATTTTCTGAAACTCATCCATTTGTTGTGTGTGTCAGTAATGCATTCTATTTTTATGGTCAAGTAGCATTCTATTTTATAATTAAACCACAATTTGATAGATTGTGAGTTGATGGATATTTCAGTTGTTTCCAGTTTTTGGCTATTGTAAATGAAATTGCAACAGATATTATAGAAGTATTTTGTTGACATATGGTTTTCATTTCTCTTGGTTAAGAGTGCAATTGCTAGGTCACAGGATAGCTGTATTTTTTTTTTAAGTCTCAAATTTTTTTTCAAAATGGTTGTATTATTTTATATTTCTACCACCAATATATGAAAGTTTCTATTATTCTTCATCCTCTGCAACGTTTGGTATTGTCAGTCTTTAAAATTTTAGCCATTCTAGTTGTTTGAAAAAGGTATTTCATTGTGGTTTTAATTCATATTTTCCTAGTGATTAATGATGTTCAGGACTTTTCATGTTCTTATTGGTTATTCATATATCTTCTTTTGTGAAATGTCTCTTCAAGTGTTTGCCCATTAAAAAATTGGGATTGCTTGTGTTTTATTAGTGATTTGTAAGAGTTCTTTAGATATTCTGGATATAAATCCTTTCTTATACATGTGCATCACAAGTTCCAATACTCACTTGTCTTTTCATGTTTTAATATTTCTTTTGCTGATCACAAGTTTTAATATTTTATTTTATTTTATTTTATTTTATTTTTTTTAAAGATTTTATTTATTTATTTGTCAGACAGAGCGAGCACAGGCAGACAGAGTGGCAGGAAGAGGCAGAGGGAGAGGCAGGCTCCCTGCCGAGCAAGGAGCCCGATGTGGGACTCGATCCCAGGACGCTGGGATCATGACCCGAGCCGAAGGCAGCTGCTTAACCAACTGAGCCACCCAGGCATCCCACAAGTTTTAATATTTTAATCAAGCCCAACCTATAAATCTTTTTGGCTATTTATTTTTATGTGGTAAGCAATGTTTCTATACTCCAAAGTTGTATGGATAATCTATTATTTCTTCTAGAAGTTTGAAAGTTTTAGCTTTCATGATGAGATCTATGATCCATCTCAAGTTAATTTTTGTATTTTGTATTTAATCTTAGATAGAACTGAGGTTCATTTTCCCCCATAATTATTGTTCCCATACTGTCATTCACGACTTTATTTTCCTCATTGAATAGCCGTGGTCCCTTTGTGAGAATAAAACAAAAACAACTGACCATATGTAAGAACCACAGGTTTGTTGGGTATCCGTAAAGTTTTGCCTTTTCCAGGATGTCATATAAATGGAGTCATATGTAGCCTTTTGGGTCTGACTTTTTTTTCACTTAGCAAAATATGTTTGGGAATTATTCATGTTTTTGCATATGTCAGTAGTTCATTCCTTTTTACTGCCGAGTTATATTCCATTGTATGGATGTATCACTGTTTATGCTTGCTGATGGGCCTTTGGGTTATTTTTATTTTCTAGCAATTATGACTAAAAAACCTATCATGGATAGGTTGTTGTGTGATCATAAGTTTTCACTTCTCTTAGGTAAATACTTAGAGGAGTGTGATTTCTGGGTTATGTGGTAAGTACATATTTATATGTTATATAAATGCTTATATGGTAAAAACTGACACTCTTTTCCCAGGTGACTGTACCATTTTGAGTTCCCACTAACGTGTAAGGGAGTTCTAATTACTCTGCATCTGTGCCAGCATGTGGTTTCATAATTTTTTTTTCCTTTTTAGATAGTCTAGTAGGCAAGGAGTGGTTGTGGTTTTAATTTCCATTTTCCCTGATGAATGGTTTTTTCATATGCTTATTTGCCATCTGTACGTATTTTTGGGTAAATAACTTGTTCATATCTTTTGCCCACTTTTTAATTGGATTGCTTGTTTCCTTATAGTTGAATTTTGAGAGTCATTTACATATTCTGAATAGGAGCATTTTGTCAGGTGATTTGCAAATATTTTCTCTCCATTCACTTAAAAGTGCTTTGGCAGAGCCAATATTTTACATTTTATAAAGTCCATCTTATCAATTTTTTTCTTTTATGGCTTATGCTTTTAGTGTTGTATCTAAGAAGTCTTTGCTTAGTGCAAGGTCACCAAGATTTCCTCCCATTTTTTTCTTCTATATGTTTTGTAGTTTTAAGTTTTGCAAATAGGTCTATAATTCATTTTCAGTAAATTTTTGTAAAGATGTGACGTATGGGTTGCTGTCCATTTGCTTTTCATATGTATATCCAGTTAATCCAGCACTGTTTGTTGGAAGATTACCCTTTCTCTATTGAATTGCCTTTAAACTTTGTCGAAATCAATTTGCTATATTTGTACAAGTCTGTTTCTGACTTCTCAATAATATTCCATTTATTTATGTGTCTATTCATTAAACTATACTGATTTGATTTTTGTAGGTTTTAATTTTTTTTTAAAGATTTTTATTTATTTATTTGACAGATCACAAGTAGGCAGAGAGGCAGGCGGGCAGGGAGGGGGGGAACAGGCTCCCCGCTGAGCAGAGAGCCCGATGTGGGGCTCGATCCCAGGACCTTGAGATCATGACCTGAGCCGAAGGCAGAGGCTTTACCCCACTGAGCCACCCAGGTGCCCCTGATTTTTGTAGGTTTTTAGGAAGTCTTGAATTCAGGGAGTGTGACTCTTCCAACTTCCTTGATTTCCTCAGTTTTTTTTATTGAATAAATTTAACGTGTAACATTATGTAAATTTAAGGTGTACATTGTGTTAATTTGATACATTTATATATTATAATATGATTGCCATTGTAATGATATTTATCACATTGCATATTTACAGTACAACATGTTTATTATTGTCTATATTCAATAAACTGTGCATTTAATCTCCATGGCTATTTTAGTACTCATAAAAGTTTGTACCCTTAAGCAACATCAGTTTAACCCCCTTTCCAATCCTCCATCCCCTGGTAACCACCATTTTGCTTTCTTTTTTTTTTTTTTTTTTTTTTTTTTTTTTTTTTTTTTTTTTTTTTTTTTTTTTTTTTTTTTTTTTTTTTTTTTTTTTTTTTTAGCATGTTTGATCTTTTAAGATTCCATGTACAAGTGATACATTTAATACATCTCTTTGTCTGGCTTACCCTGTTTAGCATAATGTGCTCAAGGCCCATTTATGTTTTTGCGAATGATAGGATATCCTCCTTTCTCATGGCTGAATAATATTTCCTTGTGATATACACCACATCTCTTTTATCCATTCATCTGGTGATAGGCATTTGGTTGTTTTCATATCGTGACTACTGTGTATGGTGCTGCAGTACTATGCATGGGGATGCATATGTCTCATCGAATTCCTGTTTTCACTTCCTTTGAGTATATTCCCAGAAGTGGAGTTGACGGAATGTATGGTAGGTGTATTTTCAAGTTTTTGAGTGACCTCTATATTGTTTTCCATAATGTTAAACTAATTTACATTCCCATATTCTCACCAGTACCTGTTCTCTTGTCTTCTAGATGTCTTCTGCCATTCCAGCAGGTGTGAGGTGATATCTCAGTGCAGTTTTTATTTGCATTTCCCTGATGATGAGTGTTGTTGAGCATCTGCTCATGTGCTTGTTGACCATTTTGATGTCTTCTTTGGAAGAATGTCTATTTAGTTCTCCTGACCATTTTAAAAATGAGACTGTCTTTTCATTATGAAGTTGTGTTAGTTCTTTATGTATTTTGGATATTAACCCCTTATCTGATAAAGATTTGCAAAAATTTTTTCCCATTTTTGTAGGCTACTTTTTCATTTTGTTAGTTTCTTTTGCTGTGCAGAAGCTTTTGAGTTTGATGTAGCCCTATTTATTGGTTTTTGCTTTTGTTGTTTGTGCTCTTGACATTATACCCAAAAGATCATTGCTAAGTATCAATGAGCTTCTTTCCTATCTTCCAGGAGTTTTTTGGTATCAGGTGTTATATTTAAATCTTTGACCCATTTGGAGTTAGTTTTGTGAGTTGTGTGAATTAGGGGTCCAATTTTATTGCTATGCATGTGTTCCTCCGGCTTTCCCAGTACCATTTGAAGAGAATATCTTTTACCCATTAGGTGGTCTTGGCTCTCTTGTCCAATATTAGTTGACTGTATATACCAGGATTTAATTCTGGGCTCTTTATTCTGTTCCATTGGTCTATGTGCCTGTTTTTGTGCCAGTATCATATTGTTTTTATGACTATGACTTGCTGATGATTTGATCTTATATATAAAAAACTTTAAAGAGCCAATTAAAAACTGTTGGGTTGATTAATGATTTCAGTAAAGTGGCAGATTAAAAAATCAACTAACAGAAATAACGAAATACTGGAAAAAGAAGTAAAGAAAACGACCCAATTCACAAAAATCATAAAATACTTAGGAATAAATTTTATCAAAGAAGGGATATTAGTCTGTAATTTTCCTTTTTGATGGGGGTCTTTGTCTGATTTTGGGATGAAGGTAATTGTGGCTTCATAGAAAGAGTTTGGAAGTTTTCCTTCCATTTATGTTTTTTGAAACAGCTTCAGAATAGGGCTCATTTAGTGATAACAATTCTTTTAGTTTCTGTTTGTCCTGGAATCTTTTTATCTCCCCTTCTGTTTTGAATGACATCCTTGCTGGATACAATATTCTTGGCTGCATATTTTTTCCATTAACCACTCTGAATATACCATGCCGGTCCTTTCTGGCCTACCAGGTCTCTGCAGATAGGTCGTCTGCCAGCCTGATATTTCTACGCTTGTAGGTTATGGACCTTTTGTCCCAAACTTCTTTCAGGATTTTCTCTTGGTCTCTGAGATTTGCAAATTTCACTATTATATGTTAGGGTGTTGACCTACTTATTGATTTTAAGGGTAGTTCTCTGTGCATCCTGGACTTGAATGCCTGTTTCCTTACCCAGATTCAGGAAGTTCTGCACTATAATTTTCTCTAATATACCTTCTGCCCCTCTCTTTCTCTCTCTCTTTCTTCTTCTTCTGGGATCCCAATTATTCTCATGTTGTTTTGCTTAATGGTATCACTTATCTCTGGAATTCCCCCTTCGTGATCCAGTAGTTGTTTATATCTCTTTTCTCAGCTTCTTCGTTCTCCATCATTTGGTCTTCTATATCACTAATTCTCTTCTGTGCCTCATTTATTCTGGCATTTAGAACCTCCATTTTTGATTGCACCTCATTAATAGCCTTTTTTATTTTGACTTGATTCGATTTTAGTTCTTTTATTTCTCCAGAAAGGGCTTCTCTAGGGTCTCCTACGCTTTTTCAAGCCCAGCTAGTATCTTTATAATCGTTATTCTGAACTCTAGTTCTGACATCTTACTTGCATCTGTACTGATTAGTTCCCTTGCAGTCAGTACTGCCTCTTCTCTTTTTTTAAGCTGAGATTTTCTATCTTGTCATTCTGTCCAGAGAAGGATAGATGAATGAGAGAACAGAGTACTAAAATGGCAACAATGACCCCAGAGACATATACACTAAACAAATCAGAAGAGCCCTAAAACCAAAAAAAAAAAAGAGAGAGAGAGAGAGAGAGAGTGAGAGGGAGAGAGGGAGAGGGAGAGAGAGAGAGAGGGAACGAGGGAGAGGGAGAGAGAGAGAGAGGGAGAGAGGGAGAGAATATAATCAGAATAATCAGACAGGTGAACAGGACAGAGTCGTACACTGGATCCTGTGTGTATTTTGGTTTGGTTTTATTTTGGTGTATTTTGGTTTGGTTTGTTTGTTAGAAGAAACTACAGCATAAAATTGTAAAGAAAGAAAAAAATATATAATTAAATACAATGAAAGGATAGCATGTAACTGTAAAAATGAAAACTAAAAGACATAAAAAAAAAAAGAAGGAATATAAACAGACAGGTGAACAAAACAGATCCATACACTACATCCTGGGTGCATCTTCTAACAAACAGTTGTTAGAAGAAACTACAGCCCAAATTGGTAAAGAAACAGCAACTTATATATATTAAAAAATATAATTAAATACATTGAAATGATAGAATAATTACAAAGATGAAAATTAAAAAAGGCTTTAATCAAAAATAAAACAGAAGGGGCGCCTGCATGGCTCAGTGGGTTAAAGCCTCTGCCTTCAGCTCAGGTCATGATCTCAGGGTCCTGGGATCGAGCCACGCATTGGCTCTCTGCTCAGCAGGGAGCCTGCTTCCTCCCCTCTCTCTGCCTGCCCCCTGCCTGCTTGAGATCTCTGTCAAATAAATAAATAAAAAATCTTAAAAAAAAAAAAAAGAAGAAGAAGAAGAAAAAAAGAGAGAATGTGATCAGACAAGTGAAGAAAACAGAGCCATACACTCAATTCTTGGTGTATTTAGGTCTGCTAGAAGAGACTGTATCCCAAAATTGTAAGAAAGAGAAACTTACGTATATGCAAAAATAAAATTGAATACAATGAAAGGATAGAATGTAACTGTAAAAATGAAAATCTTAAAAAAAGTTGATAAAATAAGAAATTGGTTGAAAAAGGGAAGAGAAAACAAATTAAAATGGAAAGACTAATGAATCATGGGGGGGAAAAAACGTGAATTCTATATACTATTTTCCCCCAGCACAGGAGTTTTACAGTTATGTCTGATTGGTAAACTTGGTCTTAGCCATAAGTTCTTGCTGATCTTCTGGCAGAGGGGCCTGTTGTGTTGATTCTCAAGTGTCTTTTTGCCGGGCAGAATTACATCATCCTTGCCAGGGGGCCAGACTAAGTAAGTAGCTCAGGGTTGCTCTATGTAGTTTTTGTTCACTGAAGGTTTTTCCTACAGCTTTAGAGGTTGAGAATGAAAATGGCAGCCTCCCAGTCTTCAGCCCCAGAGCTGAAAGCTCATGCCCCACACTCCTTAGTGCGTCTTCAGGGAAAAGCAGTTAGTCAGTCATGCCTGTCTCCTTAGTCCCCGTCTGCACTCCATGCTCACCGGGCCTGTGACCGAGCATTTCTATCTCAGGCACATGACCCCTTTTTGAGTCTCCAAACCCTGCATACTCCTGTTGGACCACTCCCAGGGGGAAGAAGAGGGCTCTCCCTGGTTCTGCCGCTCACTGGACCTCTGCTCAAACCAGCTGTGCCGTGGTTCCTGGTTTATGGTTTATGGCAACCCTGAACTGAGAACCCTGTCCTGGGCTCGCTCATTGCAGTTGGCTTCCCTGCTTCAATACCCGGTAACTCTGTCACGCTCAGGCACCCCCAGTCTTCCTGTGACCCCGAGGGTCCTGAGACCACACTGCCCCATCTAGGATTCTGCCCCTCTTCGCCACCTGAGCACCTTTCAGGCAGGGACATCCCTTACCGGAGCAGACTTCTCAAAGTTCTGATTTTGTGCTGTGCTTCTCTATCACTTTCTGGTGCCAGCTGAGGAAGGCTCCCTTCCCCTGTGGTTTATTTTCCCATATATCTCCCGGATTCACCTTGCCACACACCTTCTATCTTGCAGAAAGTGGCTGCTTTTCTATTTGTAGAGTTGCAGCTATTCCCTTAGGTCTCCAGTGGAGTTCACTAAGGTGTTCAGAATGGTTTAATAACTATCTTGCTGAATTCCTGGGACCAGATGAAACTAAAGTCTCCTATTCCTCTGCCATCTTGGACTCCTTTCCCAATTCGCTTTTATTCTAAATATGTAGGAAGGCATAGCTGTTCACTTTCCTAACTAAGGGAATCAATGATCACAAATGCTAGTGTTTTAAGAGATTCTCTCCCTGAGGACTTTTTCCTGAAGGATATGTGACACTCTAGGCTTTGATCCTTGGGTATGCAAATTGAAAATATCATTTTCATTATTCCTGAAAGCACATTAATAATATATATTGTCATATTGTCTGTATTATTTATATACATATTTAAATTTTCATAAAATATAATTGAATACACAGCAGCAATTCATTTGGGTTTTATAGTTGGTAAATTGCTATTATAATGCATATTATGGGATGTATACATTTTATTTTAGGAAATTTTGGTATGTTTAATTCTTTATTTCTGCTTCCCCACCCAGGGATTCAGTACAAATAACATTATTTTCATTTTCTATTACTTAATATATTTTCAAAAATTATGTCGATAAGAACATAAAGAAGAAAAATCCACAGTTGTTGGATAGCATTGTAGGCTGCAGAGGATGTTTGGTGTTAGGTGAACATAGCTATTACCGGAGGCCATCTGCTGGGACACAAATGACTTGTCTCTAGAGCCCTGTGTTTCATATTTGCTTATATTAAAGAAATGGCTAGTAAAAGACAGGTTAAATAAAAAACAATTTTGGGGTTCAAATTGTTTTTTTATCTGAAAAAACATACAGCATTATTTGCAAGGTTTTGAATGTGTAAGCTTTAAATCTTTTTTTTTTTTAATATATTTTTTAAAATTTATTTATTTGTCAGAGAGAGAGGGAAAGAGAGCAAGCAAGCACAGGCAGACAGAGTGGCAGGCAGAGGCAGAGAGAGAAACAGGCTCCCCGCCAAGCAAGGAGCCCGATGTGGGACTCGATCCCAGGACGCTGGGATCATGACCTGAGCCGAAGGCAGCCGCTTAACCAACTGAGCCACCCAGGCGTCCCAGAATGTGTAAGCTTTAAACAATTAGTGAGAATGCTACGAGATGAATACTTATGGAACAGGAAGCTTGATTTTAGTATTACGGCATGTTTTTAACGTTAGGCAAAATGTGCTGGCCACGTGGTTGGGTAACTCTTCAATTTAAATTTGGAGGCATCATGTAAATACATCTCAGGCATGTATGCCTACTGAAGCACCTGGCCAGAGTGCCAGATCATATTCTCTTACTAACTTTGCTTTTGTTAAAGTATTTATGTTCTTATATCTTTTATCTGAAAAAGATGGAATTACTGGAATAACTCCCCTAGTAAAAGTAAAAATTTTTGCCTATCATTTAAGTATGGTTAACCTTTGTGTAATATTTACTGTAAGCACTTTAGGTTTATCGGACATCTTAGTAAAATCAAGTGAGTTGAGAATGGAGACCAAAAATCAAAGAAATTGAGGTTTATCGTAATATATTGCTTTTTATTTCTCTTGTATGACAGTATTAAGACTACATTTGGCAAGAAATCTGGATTGGTGTTATTAGATGTTGAAACTTGTTTTTACTTTTTAATTGAATTTCAAAAATATTCTGAGCTCAGCTTGTTTATGTTATTGGAGGTGATAGGTGCATGTGGCTGCCTGCAGTGATTCACAGGGAGTTAGTTTGACACAATCCTGTGCCCACCACGTGCTGATGGACTCTGAGTTGGTGTGAAGGGGCGCCTCTAATGAAATAGCAGAAAGTCCTCTGCTTTTGAAATAATTGCTTTAGAGATTGTTTTTTTTTTCTTAAATAAGGCTATCAGTGAATTTGCACAATGCCTAGTAGATTTTTCAGTGCTTTTTTTTTAAATTTTATTTATTTATTTGAGAGAGAATGAGTGAGAGCATGAGAGAGGAGAAGGTCAGAGGGAGAAGCAGACTCCCCAAGGAACTGGGAGCCCGATGCGGGACTCGATCCCGGAAGTCCGGGATCATGACCTAAGCCGAAGGCAGTCACCCAACCACCTGAGCCACCCAGGCGCCCGAGTGCTTTTTTTTTTTAAGATTTTATTTATTTATTTGATAGAGATCACAAGCGGGCAGAGAGGCAGGCAGAGAGAAAGGAGGAAGCAGGCTCCCCACTGAGCAGAGAGCCCGAAGCAGGACTCAATCCCAGGACCCTGAGATCATGACCAGAGCCGAAGGCAGAGGCTTTAACCCACTGAGCCACCCAGGAGCCCCTTTCAATACTTTTTAAAATAACTTGTGCGCCTCCTCTTACTCAAGTCCCACAACAACCATATGAGATAGGTCATTTAAGCATCATTTCTTTTTTACAAATGAGGAAACCAAGGTTCAGAGACCTGATATCACTTATTTGTGTAGCGAGAAAGTTCTAGAGTTGGGATTAGAAGAGAGGTAACAGATGTAAAACGTTCAGCCCCTTGCTTGGCATTTAGAAATTGCGAAGTGAATGTTACGTGCTTTTTTAATACACTAATGATCTTCCGGCCAATTGTGATTACACTACAACGCTGTTTCTTTTAGAAATAGACGCTGTTTTTATATACCAAATAATACCTGAAAATGGGTCTAGTGACAGCTCAGTTCCATATTTCTTGAACTTGCATTTCCAGGTGATTCTTGATTAGTTAATGGTTAACCATGATGTATGAAAAGCCAGTGACCCACTGTCAGCTACCCACAAATGCTAGTTTCCTTATCTCTCTTATTTCTCTCAGACTTCTTTTTTAGCCAGCGACCAAATTTTTAGTATATTCCATTGGAAAATTGCTACTATAGGTAAGAATATCAAGACAACTTCTACATAATGTATTTAATATTAATAAAAATATACTCTTCATGTTATATACCAGGCATATAAGGCACTATGTTCCATGCTGTGGTATTTATAAGATTTTTATTTATTTATTTGACAGAGAGCTATATATAGAAAGAGCACAAGGAGGCAGAGAGGCAGGCAGAGGGAGAGGGAGAAGCAGACTCTGCTGAGCAGGGAACCTGATGCGGGCTCTATCCCAGGACCCTGGGATCATGACCTGAGCTGAACAGCTGCTTAACCCACTGAGCCACCCAGATGCCCCTCTGTGCTGTGGTATTAACAAAACGCTATAATATTTAGTTCTTTCCTCAAAAACTGTCAACTTTAGTTGGAAGGGCATTACATAAACACACAAGAAATAATATAAGATTTATCACGACAACTCTGTGTAATTAATTCCCAAGAGAGTGCTATGAGCTTAGAAGAGGAGGTGTCAATGTTTGAAGTTTTTATAGAGGGAGACTGGAGCCAACTGGGGCGCTCTCACCAGGCTCTGAAAATCCACAGGGAAGGGGGATCGGAGGCGGGTCAGAATTGAGACGTAGTGCTGACTTATCAACAATCTGACGTAATATCTTTTAACAGTCAGCAAGTCAAGCAACTTGCCTATATCCACACCTTTATCCTCAGTGTAATCATAAGGAGAACTCTGTCCTTTTGAAGGTTTGGCTTATCCAAAGGGCAGTTTATAATTTTTCCTGCTTTAGAAACGAAAGTCGACGGAGACACAGACCATTTTGGCACATAGTATTTTTGCCATGTTAGACTTGAAAATCAAGGTAGTGTTTTTAAGTAAATAATCATTATGGCATTTGAGTGTATTTATATGAGGTTCAGGTAGTGGAATTTCTAGGTCATATGGTAACTCCACATTTAACTTTTTAAGGAGCTGCCAAACTGTTTTCAAAAGCTGCTGCCTCATTTTAACATCTCCACCAGCAAGGTTTGAGGCTTTCATTTTCTTCACAAAATGTCCTTTATTTTTTTAACAGAGAAGCATTGGCATCATAAGATAAGCAGGTGAATTTATTATGTTTTAAAATATTACTGTTCATAAAAAGACAAGGTATGAAGCTTGTAAAAATAAGACATTTTTAAATGAAGTCCTTTGATGTCTATGTATCATTGAATGTCCGGTTTACATTTTGTCTTTTGCCAACATAAAGAATAAGAACTCAGGAAGCAAAAGTGATAAGAAAGAATTTTACTCCCTAGGGAAGTGTGTAATTTCTGGCCCAAAATCTCAGAGTTCACGGAGCACTGTAAGGTGTCCCTCGGAGCCTGTGTATTTCAGGAAGTAAGTGCGTGATTCATTAGGCAAAGAAGGTATTTCCCCCCCTAACCCCCCCCCCCATTTTGGGGGCACTTTGAATTTATCAGGCAGTAGAGGAAAGCTAGTGAAATCATATAGTATTTTTGATATGCCAAAGAAATCTGTGTAAAAGATATCTGTACTATATATTCATTTTTAAAAAAATTCTTCAAGATAAGAGTGTTGTTTTGGAGGAGTTTGCAAATGTTATTTCTGAAATTAAACACACTAAGGAGCAGTTTATTTCAGTGTTAGGAATGCTTTTGTCCCCTTTGAAGGTGATGTTCCTTATATTTGCTTTAAAAATATTGGCCTTTAATCTCTTTTAAGGGGAAAATTGCTCTTATTGCTGTTTCCAGTATTACCATCAAACAAGCTTTGTTCTTCAAGAATAATTCACAGTAAATAATGCAGTACTTCTCAAGGTCCCTGTGGAATATCAGAATTAATCTTAAAACAGAATTCTGACATGTTGATAGGTTCCAAATTATATTTGGAAATTATATCTTTTTTCAATTATATTTTTCTTCTCCTTACATTTTTAAAGCTTTTTATTCATTGGGTATATATTCAGTGCCTATTATGAGCAAAAAACTGTTCTAAGCACCAAAGAACATCTTATAAAGGATTATTTAATTTTTTCAATATTTACGAAATACCTACAGGGTACAGAGCACTGTGACAGGCACTACAGTAAATGCTTCCTGGCTTCTAGGAAATAGCCCTCTATTGTATTGGAGGGAGAGCAGTTATACACACATGAAATAAGTAAGTAGCGGTATAGGAATTAAATACCTGAGTGAAACAATTGAGTTCAGAGAAGGTCAGGTCAGTGTGAGTGAGGATTATAGCGAAAGGCGTCATGGAATAGCTAGACCCTGAAATGGGCTCTGAAGACTGTTAGGATTTGAATCGTGTTAGGGGAGTTGGAAGACCCAGGGGTACTAGAGAACATGGTGCAGTTGTGAGAAGTGGCGAGTCTCATGTCTGAATAGAAAAGGAACAGACTGTTCTCTCCTTTTTCATCAGGTTGAGGATCCTGGGAGAAGGTGGAAACCTTTGCAGCAGACGGCATGTGGGGGTATTGTGACTTGAGGAGAGAACCTTGGTTCAGTAAAGACAAAGAGGTTAAACAGTAGGATTGGACTGACCTGATGTGACAGTAGCATTGAAGTGGGCATGAGTGGCTGTGGGTGAAGAGCTGGGACTAGCATGGGTCGCCGTGGAGAAGGATCTGGATCAGGATTTTGCGGGTAGACCCAACTGGACTTGCGGATGGCTTTGATTTGGGAATGTAGAGGATGGTGGGGGGGGGGAAGGAGGGATTAAGACTGACTAAAAAGTTTTTTATTTGGAACGGTTGGGTGGATGTTAGTAGGACTAACATGAAGAGGACTATTATGGATACGTTTAGGACGTAAATCAGCAGTACTGGACAGGATACTTTAGCCTGAGAGGGCTATGGAGTGGTTAAGTGGAGATGCCTATGGGCAGTGAGATCTGTGATTCTGGATCTCAGTGGAGACAGTCGAGATGCAGAAACATAACTGTTAAGAAATGAACAAAACTCTCATTAAGTATTAATGTTATTGAGGTTTTTGTGTTGTTAACTTAATATGCATCAATAAGAGCTTTAAAAATTTAAATATTTAACTTCATTGTTTTTTAATCTTTAATTTACCCTGCTAATTAATTCTAGTTATCTAGATATTCTAGTTGAATATTGGTCTGGTTAATTTTTTTTTTTTGAAGATTTACTTATTTATTTCAGTGAGAGAGAGTGCAGAGGGCAGGGGCAGAGGTAGAGAGAGGAAGAAACTCAAGCAGATTCCCTGCTGAGCACAGAGCTCATGGGGCTTGATCTGAAGACCCTGAGATCATGTCCTGAGCCAAAACCAAGAGTCGGACGCTTAACTGACTGAGCCACCCAGGCGCTCCTTGGTGGTTGATTTTGAAAAAAATAACAGTAACAGTTGATACCTGGTATCTGGGTTATAATTACTTAAACCAAGAATGAGAGAGGACAACAGCGTTATTAGACAATTAAATAGTATTTAGAGATTATTTATTTTTAGTTTTAAAATTTATTTTTTGAAAGGATATATACACCCTTATGTTTATTTCATTTTATTTTTTATTAGTTTCAGAGGTAGAATTTAGAGATTGTTTATTTTTATTTATAAACAGACTTCATATGTATTCTTAGTCCTATTTTTACTGTTTTAGCAATCTGTGAATGGCATCTCTTTCTTACAATACAGATCATAGGCATCTCATGAAATCATCCATAGTGGTAGTAATTACTAGTAATCAGCACTTTTTTTTTTTTTTCCTTCAAAGATTTTATTTATTTATTTGTCAGAGAGAGCGGGAGAGAGAGTGAGCGAGCACAGGCAGGCAGAGTGGCAGGCAGAGGCAGAGGGAGAAGCAGGCTCCCCGCCGAGCAAGGAGCCCGATGCGGGACTCGATCCCAGGACGCTGGGATCATGACCCGAGCCGAAGGCAGCCGCTCAACCGACTGAGCCACCCAGGCGTCCCTAATCAGCACTTTTAAATGTATAATCATTACAAATGATCAAAACTTGGGGGCCAAAGAATGACATGAGGATCTTCAAATATTGCTTCTTTTGCATTGCCACCTGCTTCTACAGGAAGCTGAAAATGACAACTGGCCATGTTGGTCCAGAATCCCAATTCTGTTTTTAAAACATCCCAGCTTATTCCTGGTTTTCTCTTCTTTGAGAGAAATGGGGGTGTTTTGGGAAGTTTATTTCAGATCTTTATTCATGTCTCGCCACGTTTTGATTACTCTGTCATCCTCATCTCAGGACTGCCAGTTCCTGGCTGCCATGCTAAAATGCCTCGGCTTCAACCCGAGGCCCTGAAGTGGGCCAGCTGATATGGTAGAAGAGTTAGAGGTCTCTCAGGTGCTAAAATTAGCTTAATCTTTTCCAGAAGGGGCTTGTTTACTTTCAGCTCTCTTTCATTTCTTTTTAATTTTTATTTTATTTATTAAAAAAATTTCAATTCCAGTAGGGTTAACGTACTTTTAGCTCTCTTTCAACAACCCATTTGATTTTGACCAATGACTTCACATATTATTTTGAAATATTTAAAATGTCATTAGCAAATATATCTCTTCATTTTTTTTTGTTGTTCAAAAAAAGTATTTTTTGTTGAAAACACATTTCTTTCCGAGACTTTGAGAACTGTGAATGTGTAAGTTGGCAGCCACCTGGAATCCAGTTAGGTTAATTTTTATGTCTACTACCTAGCTTTGGCCAGTCTGCCTCTTTTATCTTGGGTTTCCTAGAATTTTCCTGTTTTCCCCTCTAATTGAACTAATGGAATTGATTGTGGAGAAAATACAGAACTGACTGCTGTAATTTCTATTTCCTCCTCTCCTTCCATCCCCACTCCCTACATCTCCCCAGCTGCCCTTGGTAGTCTTTATTAAGATTTCTGATTCTTGGCGCACCTGGGTGGCTCAGTGGGTTGAAGCCTCTGCCTTCGGCTCAGGTCATGATCTCAGGGTCCTGGGATCAAGCCCCACATCGGGCTTTCTGCTCAGGGGGGAGCCTGCTTCCTCCGCTCTCTCTGCCTGCTTCTCTGCCTACTTGTGATCTTTGTCTGTCAAACAAATAAATAAAATCTTAAAAAAAAAAAAAGATTTCTGATTCTCCCACCCGTTAACTAAAGCAGAGTGACTTCCAGGATCTTATGGCTTCCCTACTTGTCAATTTTCCATCATTCTCCTCTTTTCTTCAGGTGTTCTGAATTGTTTGCACTCCCTTAGAATACATTTTCCTGTTTTCTGGCTCTTCCTCTTCCACTCACTGGTCTTCCTGCCTTCTCTATCCAAAGTTCATGTCAGTTTTCCCTTTTCTTAAAGGTTGCCACCCTTACAAGGGTGTCTCATATCTGCTTCCAAGCTGTCCACTCGGCTAGTTCTCAGAGTTTCTCACTTCTTCCAGCTGCTCCCAGTGGGACACCACTTCCCTTACATGTGTCATTGTGTGGGGCTCTGGAACACAGTCCCAGTGATGAAATCCTGCTACCTACGCTTGGCCATCGGTGGAGATGTGGTTGGGGCAAGCCACAGTTCCTTGATTTCCTGGTTCCTTTATTTTTCACACTAGCACCATAGATATGGCTGGGTCAGACTTCAGAGAAGAGTTGGATTAAGTAAAGGGGATTATAATATAAAAACATTTAAAACTAAAATACAGTTTTTCCCCTGATCAAGGGAAAGCATCCAAGAAGTTGAATCCTTCAGAAAGTGGCTTCTTGTGGACTTCCTTTATTCCTTCGTACTCAGGACTGTATGTCTAAGGGCCTTCTACTCACTGTGCGCCTTTTGGGAATCTCATCCCCTTGCTTTGGGGTTGAATTTGGCACAAGAGTTACTTTTCTCAGCAGTGTATTTCTACAAGTTTGAATTCTTTTGGCTACCACCAATCAACATTTTCCATGGTAGGTTTTGGTGGTAGCCACCAATCAACATTTTCCACGGTAGGTTTTGGTGTCAAATCTTGAGTAAGCAAGAGTTTGTATTATTTTCTTCAACTCTGATTATTAAATTCTTACAGGATAGCTATGATTAGCTTGCTTATCAGTAGCTTTTTTTTTTAATACCTCACTACCTTTGTCATATCCCTCCAATAACCTGTCAATATTATTTTATGCCAACTCCCTTTGTGTACCTCTGGCAATTCGGCATAGTTTTATCATAGCATTATGCCACAATAATTGATTTGCTTGTCTGTTTTTCTAGCACATGGAATTTAGTGAGTAATCAATAAATGTTTATTGAATGATAAATGAATCAGTAAAGAAAATTGGGATCTGTTATCTTCTGAAATTTACTCTACCTCAGCAGTTCCTTAATGATTAGGCATAAGATTTCACAAAGAACTAGTTTATTTTCTAATGATTAAAATTTGCTGTCTGCAGTTAAAATTTCTTTGTGTTTCAAAATTGTTTTGGATTGCAAGTTCCTTGATGAGGGAAAAAGGATCAGAGAACTGCTGGGGCCCAGCTTAGAGTTAGTATTTCTTCCCACCACTGGAGCTGTACTTTGATTTTTGTTCTGTCTTGGGAAGGTAAGAAAGAGCTGAAATGAGAGAATTTGTCCTGCAATTCAGTCCGTCCTCATTCCAGTAAACGGCAGTGAAGTGCCATTTGTTGTATTTTTTTTTAAGGGGTTTTATTAATTTGAGAGGGAGAGCACGAGCATGTGGCGTTGGGTGGGGGAGAAGAGCAAAGAGAGAAGAAAAGAAGCACACACCCCACTTAGCGGGAAGCCCAACGCAGGGCTCGATCCCAGGACCCGAGATCATGACCAGAGCTGAAGACAGAGGCTTAACCCACTGAGTCATGCAGGCTATTTGTTGTATTATTGATTTAACCCTTTGCTTATTCTGACAAAATGTGAAGTCTTCACATATAGGAAAACTTCTGTTGGTGCTGTAATTTCTGTTTAAAAGCAGGAAATAAAAGTTAGTGAAGAATGGAAGAGGAGAAATTTCCTTTTCTAAATATGTGCATTTAAGCATACATAAGTGTACAGGAAATTCATGAAGTACTTTCAAATTTACGTGTTTGATTTTATGTGAGGCTTCTATGTATGAGGACTTAAAAATCAGTGTGCACACTTAGATCTAAGCTGTTTGGCCCACTGTTGCTCTGTCATACGTATTTTTGGCTATTTTGAACATGGAGCTCTTGAAGAAGTTGTCAACAAAAGTGTGTTTTCTTTCTGGAGAAGTAATCAAATGCCTACTTTTTCCCAATATTTTGTTTGACTTCTTACAGAAATTTCAAGAAATTGCTGAAAAAAATATGGAAAAATTGAATCGTATTGAGAGGTCCCATGAGCAGTTGGTTCTTGAAAATTCACGCTTCAAAAACATGTTATCGCAGACTCAGAAGGAACAAACATCGTTGCTGGCAGCCTGTGCGTTGATGGCTGGTGCCTTATATCCTCTCTACAGCCGGTCATGTGCCTTATCTACACAGAGAGATTTTCTTCAGGAGCAGGTCAACACCTTTGAGTTGTTCAAACTGGAAGTTAGAACTCTAGCCCAGGCTTTGTCAAGTGTAGACGAAAAGAAGCAAGAGGAAGCCAAGACGAAGAAAAAACCATTCAAAGGATTGATACGGGTATTCCGGAAAGGTGTTATTGCAATTTTGGCAGCAAATAGGCTCAAGATTTTGGGCCAATCGTGTGCCTCTCTTTTTACCTGGATGGAAAGTTTCAAAGAAGGCATAGGCATGCTAGTGTGTACAGGAGAGCCCAAAGACAAGCAGAAATTTCCGAGTAAGATCATTTATGCTTTTTAAAAATCTAAGTTGAGGGGCGCCTGGGTGGCTCAGTGAGTTAAGGCCTCTGCCTTCGGCTCAGGTCATGATCCCAGGGTCTTGGGATCAAGCCCCGCATTGGGCTCCCTGCTATACGGGGAGCCTGCTTCCTCCTCTCTCTCTGCCTGCCTCTCTGCCTACTTGTGATCTAATAAAATATTAAGGAAAAAAATCTAAGTTGAATGTAAGTCACATACAATGTGACCATGTTTATCCATTATGTAAAAACTTAAAAAAATCATTTAATATATCAAATTATGTAACATAGTCCCATGTGTATGTAGATATGTATATGTGTATGGGTAAATGTATATTTATGCATAAAGGAAGTGACAAATATAATTTCAACTTCATTATATATACATTTTTAGCTTTATTATATTTGAATGCTCTTTTCACAGTAAAGTGGAGAATCTATATAGTGATTTTTCAATTAAGTCAATCCAGAGACTCTGCCCTATGTAAAATTAATTACCAGTAAAATTTATTTTCACTTTCTATGAATCAGTATAAAATGATCAGAGTTAAACATCTATTGAGGAATTGAACGAAAATGAGATTAATGTAAATTTTCCAGTTAACTTTTTTTTAAGTTCTTGGTTATTCTGAGGAAACAATGATTTCAATTTTTAACTTTTTTTTTTTAAGATTTTATTTATTTATTTGACAGACAGAGATCACAAGTAGGCAGAGAGGCAGGGAGAGAGAGGAGGAAGCAGGTTCTCCGCGGAGCAGAGAGCCCGATGTGGGGCTCGATCCCAGGACCCTGGGATCATGACCTGAGCCGAAAGCAGAGGCTTTAACCCACTGAACCACCCAGGCGCCACTCAATTTTTAACTTTTAAAAAATCAAGCCATTAAGTAATTTAAGCAGAACTAAAGAAAACTTTTCCTTTCTCTATTTTTGAGAAAGAGAGAGGGAGTGAGAGTGTATGAGCGGGAGTGGGGTGGACTAAAGAGGGACTGTAGGAGAGAAAGAAAAAGTGTCTTAAACAGGCCCCATGCCCATCGTGGAGCCCTACGTGGAGCTCAATTTCACAACCCTGACTGAGATCATGACCTGAACTGAAATCAAGGGTCAGATGCTTAACTGACTGAGCCACCCAGATGCCCCATCTTCTCTCTCTCTCTCTTTCTCTCTCTCTCTCGACTTCACTTAATTTATATAATAGATAAATAAATTCTCAGTCAAATCTAGCATTTTTTGTAGACTTTTCCACACTAGGCAAAGTTCTGTCTATAAGTTTTGATCTATTTCTTAAATAACCAAATGTAGCTATGAAGTTTAAACATGGATTTTATTTTATTTTTTTATTTTTTTTAAAGTTTATTTATTTGTCAGAGAGAGAGGGAGAGAGAGAGAGCGAGCACAGGCAGACAGAGTGGCAGGCAGAGGCAGAGGGAGAAGCAGGCTCCCCGCTGAGCAAGGAGCCCCATGTGGGACTCGATCCCAGGATGCTGGGATCATGACCTGAGCTGAAGGCAGCCGCTTAACCAACTGAGCCACCCAGGCGTCCCTAAACATGGATTTTAAATGTTTGTAGCATTGCAAGATGGATTTCTTTCTTTTTTTGCAGAGCATCAGAAGGAGCAGTTACGTTGTTTGCAAGCACTCAGCTGGCTTACCAGTTCGGACCTTCTAGCGGCAATAGTCACCTCTATGGCTGAGTTACAGGAAGTCATTAGTAAAACAGGTACAACTCCCTCTTCTAGGTCCTTGTGAGATACGCTTAAAAGCAAATGTCTAGAGATGCTTTATGGTACAAATCCTAATAAACCATCTAGGAAGAAAATATATTTGTTTTCATCTTTCTTTTATTCAAGTACAAAGAAATGATTAAATCTCTAATGATGTAGAGACTTACTGTAAATTTTGGTGGGTAATTTTGTCTTAATTTATGGGGAAATTAAGTGACATTTCTTGTGAATGTATCCACCTTATTTTTTCTCTTTGTGATCTGATTTTCCCATTGAAATCTCATTAGCTCTTTTATTAAGTCATACGGGTAATGTTCTTGCAAATGTTTTAGTCTTTCTTTATTTCTATTTCTAGCTATACATTTTAGAAGATTGAGTAATAACAGAACCAGTAGAAAACTTTTCTCATTTTAAATAGAGTGAATTTGAATAGTCAGTTCTTTCCACCATGCATGGAATCAGTGATTTCCAAAGGTCTAAAATTTTTTTTCATGGTCTCAGAGTGCAGGATATGTTTGTATAAAAGATTCAAGGAAAACTAATTTCTGAAGAATAGCATACAGTTACCTACTGGTTAATTTATGTCATTGGACTAATTATGGCCACTTCAGACACATTAACAATAAAAATAATAGATTTGGTAACACTTGCCTGCTTAATGGAATGTTGTAAGCATTAATGAAATGATAATTTAGGATGTAGTTTAATTCTTTAGACAAGTCTGCCATATACATGCAGATAATTTTTTATGATTTCACATATCTAAATCTAGGTTCTTAAGAGTAGGAAACAAGATGCAAAGATTATTTTTAAGTTGTGGCCATTGGTGTTGGTAAGCAATATGCATCTCTAGTATTTTGGCAAAACCTCAATGTACTGGATTTGAAGTCTGAAATAAAAGTCTAAATAAATGTAATTTAATCATTTTGGCACTATGGCTTCAGAGCAAAATTAACAGTCTAGGAAGAACTTAATGAAAGTTTTTGGACTTAGTTTAAAATACAGATTATTTGTGTTCATCATATTCTTTTTAGGTATGCGGACAGTTAAACTAGATTGGTTTCTTAAGCTATAATTCTGTTTATATCATTACTTTATTTTTCCTTATCACTGTGCTGTATATACTTGGGAGATAAAAGAAAAATATGACTTGAATCTGGACCTCTAGAAAATATGCACAATGATTATAGAACAAGATTGACAACTTAGGATGACTTCAGGCAGAATGTAATCAAGGATTGCATGAGGAAATACTGGCTTTGAATGTAAGATAAAAAGATGCCTAAGAGCAGGCAAGCATTCAAAGACACACCACCCTCCATCTACCTTCCACTTGGTAAGTCTTACCTAGCTCAGAGTAGACTTACTAGTATTGGGAAGGCTTCTGGGAGCCTTATCTGAAGGCCTCAGCTAGGCCTAGAATGATAGTAAGTTGCAGAAGAGGGACCGCATCCAGATGGAGGGGAGCACTTAAGCAGGACTGCAGCAGTGGGAATAAGCACAGAATGGGAAGAGGACATTCAGGAGATGGAATGGAGATCCATGCCTCACACCGCTGACTTATACATGGTGAGGACTAAAATATATTTTCTATTATAACTATATTGGAGAACAGTGAGGAAACAGATCCTTGGCATGGGATCAGATTATAAACATAAAAATTATTTATTTGAGAGAGAGGGGAGAGAGCTTGAGCAAGCACAAATGGGGGTGGAGGATGGAAGGGGGAAGGGTAGAGGGAGACAGAGAAGCAAACTCCCCACCTAGCAGGGAGCCCTATGTGGACCCCGATCCCAGGACCCTGGGACCATGACCTGAGCTGAAGGCAGACGCTCAACTGACTGAGCCACCAGGTGTCCCAGATTATAGAGGCTTTATAAAATCTCTATAATCTCAGTGATCTCCCTGAGCACATTTTCCAGAAGTGGAAATTATTGCAATATTTTAAATATTGCAATATTTTAAATATTGCAATATTTTAAAGTTCAAATATTGACACTATGGTTATTTGAGACCCTGATAAAAATATGTGTAGGTAAGACTTATCAAGTGGAAGGTAGATGGAGGGTGGTGTGTCTTTGAATTGCTTGTCTACTGCCAGGAACAGCTGCCTCTGATGTTAGAATCTTGTTTTGCCTCTAATGGCTTGAGAAAAGGGCAAGTTCAGGGAAACTTATTTTAGGGAAAGTCTTTAAATTCTGTTGGCTAAAGAACACTAAGTACTTAGGGAAGAGAAAGTGATAGTTGCTTAGAGGGGGAGGATAATTGATGTATTAAAGTCCGGAAGAGTATATGGAAGAATATAGTTGGACAGGTAAATAATTGAGTTGTTGTTGGACTAGTAGAAAAATCAGTGTGTACCTTTTGCAGAGATGACTTAACAAGCTGGTCTTATAGAATAATTCATTCAAAACAAGGTGATGGGTTACTATATTACCTTTTCCAGGTAATGTGTTTTCATTTTTATATGTGTTCCAGTAGTAGAAATTTCAGATATTTTAGCAGAAAGGATGGGCAAATATTCTCAGACACTTAAAGTACACGAGAGGTTATTAACAGATAATAATGAAGGTAATAGATGTAAAGCTATAACAGCTTACGTAGTCACGTTGAGTTTATAAATGTATGAATAACTTAAATATATGGTAAGCATTATCATATAGTGGAAAGAGCATTAGCTTTGAACAAGGCAGATTTTACTTTGTATCCAGCTCTGCTATTTATTAGTTGTGTGAAATAAGGCAAGTTGCTTTAACTTTACTAGGCCTCAGACTCTTTACCTAAAAATGGAGATAGGGGACACCTGGGTGGCTCGGTTGGTTGGGCGGCTGCCTTAGGCTCAGGTCATGATCCCAGTATCCTGGGATCGAGTCCCACATCAGGCTCCTTGCTTGGTGGGAAGCCTGCTTCTCCCTCTGCCTCTGCCTGCCACTCTGTCTGCCTGTGCTCGCTCTCTCTCTCTCCCTCTCTGACAAATAAATAAATAAAATCTTTTTAAAAAATGGAGATAGTACTGTCTTCCTGATTTTTATGAGTGTGTAATGAGGTAATACTTGTTGAACATTTTGTATAGTACCTGGCGTATAGTGGGCACTAAAAAAACTGTTTCCTTACCACCCATCTCATCATGAAAGTAGTGTATTACATTAATGAATAGACATACAAACTTCTGCCTGTACACATTTTTAGACTACTGATTATTTTCTATTTCTGTGTGTTCTTCTAATCTGTTCTATCTCTCTCTCTCTCTATGATTTCTTCTCCTTATCCTTCCCCCTTCCTTCCTGCCGCTGACACATCCATCTACTAACAGACTAACAAATGATAAAAATGTTACTATAGGCCACATAGTGTTTTATATTTGCATTTAAAAATTATTATTATTGTGGGGCTTGAACTCACCACCCTGAGATCAAGACCTGAACTGAGATCAAGAGTCGGAGGATTAACCGACTGAACCACCCAGGTGCCCTGAGTTTAAAAATCATTTTGAAATAACTTCAAACTTACAGAAAAGTTGCAAGTACACAACAGAGGCCTTTCCTTTTGCTAAATAATTGAGAGCAAGAAGCGGATGTGATGCCCATTACTTTCTCATATTTCAGTGTGTATTTCAAGCAGAACATTCTTCTACATAACCAGAGGGCTGTGATCAACGTTAAGAAACCGTTCGCACCCCCTTCAACTTTCCTTAGTTGTCCCAACCAACCATGTCTTTTAGAGCCAAAGGATCTGGTTTAGAATTATGTGTTGCATTAAGTCAAATTTCTTTAATCTCCCCCAACACTGAAAAGTTCTCCAGTCTTTCCTTGACCATCATGATCTTGAAGATAACAGGCTGATTTTTAAAAAAAATTTCTTCTTAGCGTAACAGTATTCATTGTTTTTGCACCACACCCAGTGCTCCATGCAATACGTGCCCTCCTTAATACCCACCACCTGGCTCCCCTAACCTCCCACCCCTTCA